>JZKD02S1896593.1:110857-124606 GCA_000966675.3 Picea glauca | reverse complement strand
AATCAAATGTAATTAGAAGTACATCATACATAAAGTGTTTTGATAAAGAAGCATATATGTGGATAAGTAGATTTTGTCCGCGTGGGGGAACAAAGAAAACAAATGCTCATGCACTAAAAGACGTAATGTCCTTCCTCTCAAAATAGCACTGGACCTTCCAATAGCACTCGACAGTGGGGTCTGAAGCCACCAGAAGAGGAACTAGTGAAGGATGAAGCAATTAGTTATAATGAGGGGTAGAGGGGCATATCCTGAAAGAACTGGCGATATTTCCCAATAGCCACACAAAATCCGATCAAGGTGCAATTGCAACCCACAATTGCCACCTGGGTAGATGTCCTAAAATTTGGTCACTAGGTACCTCGGTCAAAGTGTGACATTTAGATTTTCGGCCTAAGAAATGGGTCATGGGCTGGATCCCATCCAAGAGGTGGGTGCCTCAAGGGGGAACGCACAGAACAACCAAACCTTGGCCTTCAACCCTTCACGGGTATCTCCCTCGACAACTTCTATTGTTTTAAAAATGTGAGAACCAGATAACGGGGAGTTATTTGGATGCCTATCCCCGAAATCCTACCTAGACTAAAAGATTTCTTTTGGCATGTCCCGTGGAGGGAAACTTAGTGAGTTTTTAGAAAAAAATTAGATGTGGTTGTTTGAGAGATTAGGGGTGTGAGCCAATCTTGTTGAAATTAAGTGGGAGTGGATAGTTTCGTCAAGAAAAGGGTAGGGTGTTTCGGAATCCCTTTGGAGGAAACTTACTTCAACCTCCATGTTTCGAAATGAAAACTATGTGAGTGAGAAGTGCCTTTTTTGTGTGAATGAGTGAAAGTGTGCCAATTTTTTAATAAATTAGGTGACGCCTTGCTGCATGTGGACTTCGGTTGGTCCTTACAAGTCTTTGATTACCTATTTAACTAAATGTCATTGGTACAATCTTGCGGAATTCAAAAGTCCCTAGGAAGCTAGCATGTGGACATGTGGGTCCTTTACTATTCCTTTTAACTCCCTATTGTGATTTAATCTAAGAAAGCTTTGAAACTGTCCTAGATTGTGATCATGTGGGCATGTATGGGCCCGTTACAAAACCTTTAGACTTCCCTAGTGATTTAATCTAAGAAAGTAAATTTCAACAATATCCTATCTTTGTAGCATGTGGGTATGTATGGGCCTATTACAATCTTGAGATGTGTTTGAAAATTAAACTAAGAGGAGTCCCGAGGGGGTTGTTGTCCTCTCCTAAAGGTTTAGTCTTTTTAAGGGAGATGAAATTGTCCTACAACCTTTTTCTGATTCTCAAGATCTCTTTGAAGCACGAGAGAAGAGCATACTCAATGATTGATATCCAATTTTTGGTCCCAATGTAAGTTTTATGTGATTACAAATGATTCCAACTTATACTCTTAGTCAAAGCAAGCCATCCATGTGGAAAAATGAAAACAAAAGAGGAAATAATGATTTTAAACCTCTTAAGTGCCTATGTGTTTTGACTAATCCCTTTATATGGAGAGGGAACTAAGTGTGGTGCAGATTACAACATGCATGGAGACATTTTTAAGAGGGTCAGGGGCCTTCCACAAATCACGAAAATGCTTACAATGTGTATTTTTCTACACAGGTGTGCGGGCCTCAGAGTAGACAGAGGCGCACTGAGCGCTAATGCGTGAAGCGAAAAAGACTTTTGGGTGCAAGTGCGCGGAAGGCGCTGAGTAACATAGTAATTTTGGCACACGTGTGCATGATG
The DNA here is from genome assembly GCA_000966675.3 of Picea glauca. Taxonomy (NCBI): domain Eukaryota; kingdom Viridiplantae; phylum Streptophyta; class Pinopsida; order Pinales; family Pinaceae; genus Picea; species Picea glauca. The sequence continues at coordinate 122,862 of JZKD02S1896593.1, read as the reverse complement.
CGCTACTGTGGGCCAATAAACCCATGCACACCTATTACACAGTCATGAAGAAAATTCCAGATGGAATTCTCTCAATTCAACTTTGAATTGGATGTTTTGCAGGTCAGCTTGGGCTGGTTATGGTACCTGCAGATTAAATAAACTGAAAGAAGAGCTAGAATAACCCAAATGGGGTAGGAAATTGATACCTTTCCCTAGTGGAGTCACCAATCTGTTGCTTTTGTCACCTGAATGAGCAAAATAGAGGTGCTTACAAGCTTAGTTGGGTTATCTAAACAAGACAACAATGAAGGAAAGGGTTAGAAAAATAAACATAAAAGACTAAGCTAAGAATTAAACTAAGAAAGGAAAGAACAACTAAACTATTGAGCATAAGGACATAAGAACAAGAAACAAACAAGACTCATGTCACCAATGGAAAGGATTGTATTAGTGAAAAGAAAACACCTAGAAGAAAGAGGACTTTGGGTCCCTTCTTACTCCAAGGGAGGGCTCTTAGACCCCCACAATTGAGCTCTTCTTACAACTTTGAAACTTGAAAGAAATGGTGAAAGAATCCCAAGCTAACCCACTCAAAAGGTGATGTGGATTGCCCAAATGGAATGGTGCTAGTATGCTCTTGATGAGAAAAGAGGATTCCCCAAGAGAATAGAAACAACATAACCTTGAAAATGTAGTGCACCCATGGCCTTGCTTTATAGCACCACTTTGAGGTATTGTGCAACTAGCTTTTAGTGTGAAAAATGGATGTTTAGGGCACCTTTAGGTCTTTGACCAGCCACCCAGCCGGATCCAGTCGAGATTTGGGTGTCAAATCAACTTGGAAGCTGAACCAGAAGTGGGTGGGAGGTCGACCAACATCATAAATGCGTCGTTCTCAAGTGTGCATGGCTTTTAGCACCCATAGTCGCGCATCGTGCACATGTGTGCTTTTCCTGCATTTCTGAATGGCGCATGTGTGTGGGCGCCCTGTGTAGTCATAACACATCTTGATTTTGTAACTGGTTGTATAGTTTTGGACCTTTTGGAAATGCTTTTTTGGTAATTTTGGTCCATGGGTGGACTCATAGCTGTTTGAAGATGCTGGATTCCTGTAACCATTTGCAGACGAAATTTTAGTGATAACAATGTCAATGACTCCCAAGGTACTCTAGTACAATCCAACAAATGTGAATAAATGAGCTGAAGTCGAACACTCGATGGAATATTCCAATCAGGGGCCAATGATGTGAACCCATTGTTGAGAGCGAGGAGACCTGCCATTGAAGCATGCGGGTTCCAAGGTACTAAATGATTTCTATGTCTTGTTCCTGGATAATGAGTTGAAGTCCATAGGAAAAGACTCGTCACAAGAGGGCCTTAATGTATCCCCCATCAATGACACAAAATATGTAATATATTTGAAGTATATCAAAGCATAAAGTGATTCAGAATTGACTCAGGGAAGGACTACATGATAAGAATTTGAGGACTGCAGATGATCGTGCAGATGGTCGACTCGATAGAAGGCTTGTTTAGGTTGGACTTCTCTTGAACATATGAATGACACGACATTTGTCTTGGCAACATTGACTCAAAGAGGACCCAATATATGGACTTGCGGATGGTCAAATGAGAGACAAATGGATTTCCCAACCCAGATACAATGATGAAAAGGGGTGTCATGTTCAAGAGTGACTTATTGCCACTAACACGGATACAAATATACATTTATTTCCTAATTCCCCCCCACCATTTCTAGCGAGCACCTCTTTATTTTTACACAATATTGAGGAGGATAACATATGCTTGTAATATAAGCTCATCCTTCGGATGAGTCCCTCGGAGTATTTTTAACGAACCCTAGGAAGGAGTGGTTCGGTCCCAGATGGGTCTTTCGATGCTTGTTTTACAAGTCCAATGAAAGAAAACTCAGGGGTTTTTCATATTTAGAGTGTCTGAAAAACACTTAAAGAGAACTCTATGATGTCCATTTTAGTAAGTTAGTCTAACGAGACTGAAAAAGAGATAATCTACCACTTGTAAGACGTTTTTCAAATACTTTTATGAGCGTGAAAAGACCAAGGTCGCTCGACAATCTTCTCATTTTTAAGGAGTTTGAAAATAGCTTAAAGGATACTCCATGGGGTTTGTTTTTCGTATTACCATTACGAGTCTGAAAAAAACAATAAAAGGTTATTCGATTACATTCTCATGGTTTCACGAGCATGCGAAAGAATTAAGACCATACTCAGAGTTTTCCCTAAAAAACCCTAAAAGTATATGTACATGAGAAAAACACGCAAAAACGACCAAAAATGTAGGATCCATATCAAAAGTCTGGTCCTCAGATCTCTCAACCTGTAATAGAGACACTTTGTAAAGTTCATTAGGCTTAGGGCATAGGTAAAAATATTCAAAAATTAATTTAATTTGAAATTAAGATGGTAAAAAGTGAATAAAATAGGTCAAAATAGTTCATTTACCATTTCATTTGTGTTTTCACCCAAATAGTGCCCCAAACCCCTCTTTTCCTTCCGAATTTCAAACAACGATTTTGGAGAGCATGGTGGACCATTTCTCGAACTGCCTTCGTAAAAAAGGTAATCTCCTTCCCCTTTCTCTTTTCATGGTTTAATTTTTCATTTTTAATGGTTTGTTTTTTAGTTAAGAGCGATTTTTTAGGGGTCACTACGCTTTGAGATCATTGCAGGCTCACCCTATCGTGAACTGCGACAATCCCAAATTGTCGTAGCGGGTCCACAGCCAGGTTGCGACTACGTCGCTCTATGGAAAAGGAAGCCCCTGCGATGACTGCAACTCAAATTTTTAAAAGAGAAATACAAATAGGAAAACCCCTAGCTTTGGAATTTTGATGAATCTAATCATCCTTTAATGTTGTTTGGCAGGTTTTCCTTGGTTATAATGATTGAGTGGAGGGAACGTGAGCATGAGGAAGAAGATTACTTTGTTGGGAATGACCTGGGCATTGTCATGGCACTCTGAGAGTGTAGCTTGCTCAAAATTTTCAAGGTTTAGGGCATGAGAGCCCAACCGAGGCTATTGGAGTACCTAGTTCGCACGTGGGACATCAATGAACAAGCCTTTCATGTGGGTGTGCATACACTTTCCTTGAAGATTGATGACATTTAATTTTTGATGGGGTTATCTCGTAGAGGTTCTCAGGTATCACTCTCGTGAAGTAGAGGTAGTGGAGAGCCCATGGAATATTACATTGCACATCACTGCACATTGGGTACAAAAAAGCATAGTGGCAATGTTGCCATTAGGGATGTTCAAGATTTAACTTTGAGGACTATCCTTTGGACTATCACTCAGATGGGAGGGAGTGCGACTCCTCACATGGCTTTACAAAACCACTTTCAATATGCTATAGAGTGTATGGAGCCTCGAGTCTTCAATTGGTGTGAGGGTCTTTTGAAAAACACGAAGAAACAACTGATAAAGTAAAGGAACGGTCAGTTGAAACAATTTGGCTATGGATCTATTTTGGTATCCTTCTTCTTAGAGAGGGTTCTTGTTTTACGCCTACAACATGTGGAGTGGGGAATACCTGCTCCACAAGATCCTTAGATGAAACGATGGGTGGACTTGATGGCTCGCCATGGTGGCGTGCCAATCGTCGAATATGACCAAGCTTTATTCCAGTGGCCGAGGGATCAACTAATTATGCTTGAGGACTATGCTTATGCCGGGACCGATTTCCACGGGGATCCCAACTTGGCACTACCTGAGGGCCCTCAGTGGGGAGAAATAGGTAAGAAGGATTTTTTTTTTTAATATATGTTGTTTTTGGTATTTCAATTATAATTTTTTTTTGTTTATATTTATCCGAGACTAATCGAGTGCTCTCAACAATGCAGATGTGGTGTCGTACAGGCCTCTAGAATCATCATCGATCCAGAGACGTGGAAAGGTGGGTGTAGTGGTGGGTCGAGGGGTGGTAGCTAAAGATCTCAAGGAGATTGAACATAACCTCAATGGGTTGACCATGAACATTCCAGATATCACGGTGGATGAGTTACCCCGCTGCTACCAACGCCATACAGTTGGTGTATCAACATCCATTGGTCGACTACTTTTTTGAGTGGCACGGACAATCATTTTTTATAGTGAGCAACATCCTTGATGCTTATGTACATATGAAGCTATGAGCTTCATCATTTTGACATTTTGGTCTCAGGACAAACACTTTTTTGTAACTTTTGACACATATAATATAAAGTTTTTACAGGCTTACTTGTCTTTTAAATGTGTGTTTGGATTTATAAATGGCATAGGTGTATGTCCAAAACATAATTATCCAATGCATCTGTTAATGTGTTTAGACATCTAGGAATATGTTGATACTCAATATAATCAAAATGTCTTTCCAAGAGGCAAATTCTTAAGTATACCTATAACAATGTAGGACTTCGGATGGAATAAACATTACTCAATTGCAACACTACTAGTTGTGAATCAAGTCGTACAATAAGATGACATATGTCAAATGAGATGGCGTCAGTTAATAATTCAATAACTACATTGTATTCCGTGATATTATTAGTTGCATGACTAAGGCAAACACCGTGTAGACTGATAAACTCATCCATTGGTGTATAGATTGCCCACGCAACAGATGCTAAGTTTTGAGTACTGTGACTAGCACCATCAACAAAGCCGATATAGGGTAGCGAAGACATCGTCATTTAGAAACCAAACACCATGCAAGGTAAGCAACTTAGAGGCAGAAAAAGAAATGAAAAAAGAACACTAGAGTATGATACACTAAAAATACAAAGCACTCATGCAAAAAATATTTCAAACATGGTACTTCAAGTAAATCCCATTTATGGGTTCACCCAAAGGAATTCCATCATAATACACTAACTCATTTGCCCCTTTCTCTAACACTCGTTTAACAATGTAAGGGCCACGCCACATGGGATCGAATTTACCGCCCCCTAATAAGTCATGATCTTGTTCGTAAAGGAGAACTAAATCACTCTCGGAAAAAACACATGGTTTGACATGCTTGTCATATTGAGCTTTGACACGTTTTTTTTTTTCTAAGTTTCTATGACTAATGCGGCATCACGATGAGTCTCGTCTAATTACATCAGATACAAGAGATGTTCTTTTTCGGCTGATGTGTTAGGGAGAAGTTCAACAAATAGTTTCAAAGATGGGATTTCACATTCAATTAGCAAAATAGCTTTGATACCATATACTAACTAGAAAGGTGTAAACCCTGTGGCAAATTTAATAGACGTCTGATAGGCTCATAATGCTAAGAAGAGCATGGTGTGTCAACTTGACTTGTGAATTCCTACCATCCATCGAAGCATAGTAGTTACAACTTTGTTGATTGCTTCAACCTGACCATTGGCTTGTGGATAGTAAGGGGTTGAGTTTTCATGTCGAAGACCCAACTTCTTGGTAAGTTCAGACATCATGAAGTTGGGAAAATGACTACCATGGTTAGTGACAATGGCTTGAGGGACACCAAACCTAGTAATGATATGATTAAATATAAACAACGTTGCAGTTTTCCTGGTATTATCAAATGTAGGCATTGCCTTGGCCAATTTAGTGAAACAATCCATGGCTATGATAATGTATCCATGCCCCCTGACCGAGCGAGGGTTACATGTCATGAAGTCAATGCCCCATTTAGCGAATGAACCAATAAAAACTACAAGGTAAAGAGGAGCAGGATGTGATTGGATCTTATTGTTATACATTTGATAAGCGTGGCATTTTTGAATGACAGTAATGCAATCCTTAAACAACGAAGTCCATAAGTAACCAACTCATAAGATCTTTTGGCCAGTGGCATACCCAGACATATGACCACCACATGCTCTGGAGTGACAATCATTTAAAGCTTTCTTGACTTCATCATAGGTTAGACATCGTCGAAATACATAATCAATACCATGACGGTAAAGGGTATTACCGAGAATAATGTATTGACAGGCTTGATTTCGAATATGACGACGATCTACATGAGATAGATCAGGTAAAAAAGTTTGGGTTTGGAGATAAATGATAATGTATACATACTAGATGTCGTTTGAACTGATAAGGAAGAGATACTCATCAGGAAAAGAGTCGTCTGCCACAGTTTTTGTCTCAGCAGAGGGAAGGTCACATATCAATTCAGCAAAAACCAAAGATTTCTTTGACTTGGCTCGCTCAAACTCCAAATCAAACTCATGGAGAATCACTATCCATTTGGAGTACTTGCCCCCCAACAATTGTTGTGCAAGGATGTGTTGCCTAGGGTTGCAATAAGAAAAAATAGTGGTTTTGCACAATAAGATATAATGAAGAAAGCGTTGAACATCTTCTACAGCTGCCAAGGCCAGTTTCTCCACATGCATATATTTTCTTTCGGTGCTCGTGAGAGTCTGAATCACATAGTAAATAACATGTTCATAGTGTGAATCATCCTCTTGGACTAGAACCATGGCTATGGTAGAGTCCAAAGCAACCAAGTGTAAGACATAATCTCAACTATAATCGGGGGAAATAAAATTGGTGTATGGGTTAAGGCAAGTTTCAAAGATTCAAAGGCTTTGTTGGTAGTGTCATCCCATACAAAATCACGACCCTTCTTAAGAAGTCGAGTGAAACCTTTCGTTAGTTCGGCATAATTGGGAATGAATCGACGTAAAAAGTTTGCCTTCCCTTGCAAACTTTGGAGTTGGCGCAAGGTGGAAGGAGGAGGCAAATTCATAATATCTTCAACCTTCAAAGGGTCCACCCTAATCCCATGTGTAGAAACGATAAAACCATGAAATTGTCTAGAATCCACACAAAAAAGACATTTGTGCAGATTCAATCGTATGCGATAATATCGACAACGTAGGAAAATGGCTCTTAAATGTGTCGGGTGATCCTGACGATGCATGGAATGCGCCGGTAAGTCATCTAGGTAAGGTTAGTTCTACTTGATTTTCATGCATCCTTAGGCATAATGTTGAGCATACATATTAGTTAATTTTATTTATTGTCCTTAGCTTTTCTGTCAAAAAATAAAGTAGCTTAAGTTTCCTATTTTTTGTAACTTATTGTAGAAAGATACAAGATTTATACCTCCTCCTCAATTTGCATGCATAACAAATATAAAAAAATACAAAAACAACATTGCATTACTATTTCCAACAATTAAAATGATGATTACTACTTGCTATATTTGTTTGTTTTTTGCACAAAAATTAGTTGATTTTAGCAAAAATTTGCATTGGTTTGCATGATTATTTTTCCTTAGTAAATATTTGCATCTCTTTTTGTACTTTTATAGCATTTTAGTGGATTTCTTCTTGTTGTCTGCTTTATTGAATTGTAAGCTTTTACGTAGAACAAAACTTTATTTTATTTTTATTTAAGGTACTACTAATAGTTAGTTGATTTGCAATTGATCCCTCATATCACTTAGGGATACCACTATGTGGTTAACATGCACTAACTTCAAAGTGAGAGGAAGTAAGCAAGGTGGTGATGGCTTATTTCATATAGTTATTTGGACTCCATGATCTATCTTTGCAAGATGAAAACTTATGGGCGATAACATTTTGGCCTTGTTGGTAGGGAGCTTAGCTAGGCTTTATAATATGTAGAACAACTAAATTTACTAAGATGAGCATTGGTTTATGTGATTTTGTTTTATTTCTCACATGGAGACTCCACTTTTGTAGCTCTGGATCATGTAAGGAAAACTATGATATTGGACACTAATGAAGCCATTACTCTAACTTTGGATAAACTTGAGGAGCTTCTCTACTAGGTTAGATTTATAGTTTCTTGTAAGAAAGTTCTTGGTGCTTTTCCTTTTTGTTAAGCTTGTCCTAATTCTCCAAAATCTCCTAGTTCTCTGAGTGAGCCTTTAATAATTACTTCTCTGAGAATTATTTTTATGAGTATTGTTCTGAGTCAATCACACCTAGTTTCATCACTATTTGTTCCAATGAATTGTGAATCACTGAGTTTCACTACCATAGAAGGGTATCCCCATGACCTTGTTGATAAGTCTCATAAATATATACCTATTTTTGAAGGAAATAACACTATTATTGTTGAAACACATCTAAAGAAATTTTCAATTTTCATTGAAATTTTTTATTTCAAACATGAAGATGTCCAAATGAAGTTTTTTTTTCAAGAGTTTGGATGATGAAGCCTGTATATAGTTTAAGTATTTTTCTAGGAGTATATATATATATAATTTTTTTTTTCCAAAAAAACTTATATTTGTTATTTCATCAAGAAATCAAAATATACATTGCTAAGCCTTGTTGCTATGTTACGATCCCTTATTTTTTAGTAGTTCATGTTTGGTCATTATAGTCTTTAGACTCAAAATGAATCAAAATAGAAACCTCAAAGGAGACATTCCTTTACAAGCTAATCATTAACTTAACCATACATACACAAAATTCAGAGTATAAACTGATGTACTGCCGAAAATAGAGAATTTTTGGAGTGTTCATGTATGACTAAGGAACCTTCCTCCAACACCATAGCTTCCTTTGATAATGTTTCACCTTGATAACTAATTCTCTATACACATGGTTAAAAGAAATATGTTGGAAATGCAACCTAGATTCTACAATTCTTTCAAGTAAAGGAGCAAGAACCAGATTTGATATTGTGCATTGATTATTACAACAATTTGCAAGAAATTTATTTTCACCATGTATTCAAAGCTATGTTATACCTTTTGATAATGAAAAGCTGAGAAGAATCCATAGGCACAAGATTCAACTTTGTTATTTGTTTATGTTCCCACTCCATATTTTAGTAAGAAGTAATGGTGTTGGTTGAGATATAATATGGCACCTGCTCAATATGAACCTGGGGTTCCTTGTCAAGCCCCATCGAAGAAACCCTATGCACAATATTGATTAATTGTAGAAACCCGAAGAAACCCCATGCATAATATATATACCTTAGAGGATATATTAAATCTTTTATAGACCGATAGGCTAAAATGAAAGATTAACATTTTCTAGTTGCAAAATTTAAAAATATCAAAAACGGAAAAATAAATTGACATTAAAAAAAAAAATACCTACAGGACGTCGTAATTCCGACATATGGTAACATTGCTCCCATGGCACATACGTCAGAGATATATAACTTAATGTCGGTTGAGAAACGTTACCATACGTCGGAATTCCGACGTATGGTAACGTCTCTCCCATGTCACATACGTCAGAGATATATATCTTAACATCGGTTGAGCAACGTTACCATACGTCAAAATTACGACGTATGATAACGTCGCTCCCATGGCATATACATTGGAGATATATAGCTTAGCGTTGGTTGAGCGACGTTACCATACGTCGGTATTACGACGTCCATAACATCACTCCCATGACGTCCATGTAGTGGATACCGATGAGATGGGACGTTGGAATTCCGTTGTCTTTGACATCGTTGTTGCAACGACTATATGGGGTTTGGACAGTCAAATATGAGATGACACGTATCTGCATGAAACATCGCAACATAGAGGATATCTATGGTGTTGGAAGAGTGATGTCATGTGAAACAACGTTTGAGGGGGTCTGTTGTTTGTCGTTCTCCTGACAATATAAAGTGGCAATTGCGTTGAACGTGCCATCAGAATTTGACCCAAATGTACTAGTGGGAGGCGGTCTACATCAAACGCTGGACTAAAGGTACTACTTCTAACCTACTTTCCTTTCTCTTTATGTTCATCTATTTAGAGTGTTTGGGGTAGTTTAGGAATTAGATTGTCTTTTAAGGGAGATCATATCTCTAGCTATACTTTGAATGTGGTATACTAATAAGGGGATTTTCCTCGCTAGCAGAATTGGTGACTCCAGCGGGGAGTACCTTTTTCGAAATTAGTCCAATCGTCTTGAAAAAGGGGTAAACTTGCACTGAAAGGACGTCTTTTCAAAACCATTTTAACCAGTGTGACAAAGACAAGATCACTCGACTATATTTTCAATTTTAAGGAGTTTGAAAAGAGCTTAACTATGGACTCACAACCTTTTTCTAAGTTTAGTATCCTTAGCCCAAAAAAGTATAAAATATATTTGAGGAGAACTCTCTCGGCGAGATGAATCTCCTGAGGCATACCTTTTTCCACAATAATCTATTGGATGGAAAAAGGGTTAAACTCATGCCAAGTAGATGTTATTCTCGACCAATTTAACGAGTGTGAAGGAACAAGGTCACTCGACGATCTTTTCATATTTAGGGAGTCTGAAAAGAGCTTAACTATGGACTCCGAGAGGGTTCCTTTTTCGTAAATAATTTCTAAGGCCCGAAAAAGAGATAAACCAAAACCAAGGAGAATGTTCCTTTTTCAAAAATTTAGTCCCTCGGGCCTGAAAAAGGGTTAACTTACCCCTGAGAATACTCTTCTAGCAAACCAAAGTTCCTAGAGCATACCTTTATTCGTAAAATTAGCCATCCAAAACAAAAAATGGGTAAACTACCGCCAGACAGATGTGCCTTCAAAATTGAGTTTGGCGAGTGTGAAGGGAAACAAGATCGCTCGACAATCTTTTCAATTTTAGAGAGTCTGAAAATGGCTTAAAGAAGACTCCGGGGGGGCTTCTTTTCTCAAGTAATCCAGACAAGATAGAAAATAATAAATACAATCTCGTTGGATGTTGCTTTCAAAATTTAAGCGAGCTTGAAAGACAAAAAAACAATGCTCATTAGAGAGTCCCGTGGGTAAAGCCAAGAATGATGACTAGAAAGAAGAATGAGGCTTCAATACATAATCATGGCGGGACTAACAAGGACTCCCAAGCCTATGAAGTAATTCGGCATGGGCACCAAATGGCAAACACGACTCTAACTAGGATGCCCATGGAAGGAAGGCTCTACCACGTAAAGTAAAACACACTTATCAACAATGAAGGTTAGTGTTGCAATTCAATGGGGTCGATCCTAAGGCCAAAAGAACTAGGAAACGAAAAATGAAAATTGCAAGTAGGTAAAAACATAACCTATATGCTAGTTTCGAGGTTAATACCTGTCAAAACAGATTGACACGATGAACAAATGTCAAAGAAAAAATGTCTCCAAGATCCTGCATATAAGGCCAGTAACACTCATCCAGAAGTTAATAGATCCAATATAGATAGAAACTTCAGAAAATAAGAGGTGCTACTGAATACAAACTTGAAAATAGCAAACCTGGATTGTATAATATGTACAATGTATCACACAACCTTACAACTCATGCGTGGTAGTAATTCAGGTAGGGCCCGCTACTAGGCTCTGACCAAGAATCGCTTTGATAGTCAATCTGGAAAGTCTCCCAAAAGGGAAGAAAAAAAAAACCATGGTGTACACCTTCCCACGGTATAGAAATCGTAGTCATGGCTTCAAGGATAGCCTCATCTGAAGGCAATTCAAAATCTGAGAAATCATGCGAACGAGGAGGGTCGAAAGTCCCAAAGGGCGAAGCAAACTGACCATATTCCATATGATGATGAAGGTTTTGGCCAGGGCTGGAAAAGTCTATCAGCAAAGAATCACAAGCACGAGGGCTTGAGGATCTACAAATAGTGAGATCAGACTCAAAAGGAGACTCAAGATCACTCAGACCAAGAGGGGGAATCAAGGGATCCCATGCCCTCGTTGGATAAAAAAAATGATCAATTGTCGAGACCATGTCTCGAGAAGGCAAACATGATTGCACAGGTTCCTACTCAGAAGAAATTGAACATCAAGGATAATACGCCACATAATTAATCAGTGGCGGGGTAGAGTCTACATGAACACTAGGAACGCATAAAGGGGCATCCTAATCTAATGTCAAATTAGGATGGTGATTATCAGATTCCAACTAGTCCATAGTGACAATGCTTCCATTGTGAGGGAAATGCATCACCAGGAAGAGCATAGACACCATAACTGATCTAAAAATGAAGAAGACTTGAAAAACTTGAAAAATTATTGCAAGTGAAATGTTATGTGTTTAAAGCAACAGGATCAGTTTGCAACACATAAATTAAGGATTACTT
>JZKD02S1896593.1:73300-94268 GCA_000966675.3 Picea glauca | reverse complement strand
AAGGTAGAAAAGCAAAGGGGGTCTGGAATCCAATCTCGATCGTAGATCCGGGCTCCTAGATCCGAGTTGTTGAGAGATGCACGCCCAATTCTGGACCCCCCCCTTCGCTTTAAAGGTAGAATGGCGGGGGGGGGCTCCGGAATCCAATTCTGACCGTAGATCTGGGCGCCCAGATTTTCCTACTGCTTAGCGAAAGGTGCGTTGCACCCCAAACTTAGGGTAAGTGGGTTTTTACTCCACTTCTTACCATCTATTCGCCAAAAGGCGGGGTCGCCTATTAGGAAAAATACCCCCTTACATGTTTAGGTGCTAACAAACATGAATCTGTCAAATACTCTAGTATAAAAAAATGATATATATAAAAAAAAACAACATAAAAATTATATATGTTTCAAAAAAAAATGATGCAAACTTACCCATCTCGCCTTGCTCCTCGCCTAGAGGTACAAGGATCTTGGGAACTCTTGAGAAATCAATCCTAGCATAAGGATAATCCTCTATGGTTTGGATCTGCTGCGACAACTAAGCAAATAAGTCATCATCAAAGGACTCATTGGTCCTTCCACCACCCTGTTCGTGGCAGCAACACTGCCGATCTGCAAACCACAGGAAGAGAGGGCTGATGTCCTCGTACCACCACTTGAGGACTAAAACTAGGAACTCTTTCAAAGAAGAAAGAGCATATAATCGTCCCGAACCTGAAGTTCCTCTGCATCCACAATTTGCAATTTGTCAGCTGCCTCTTCATACAATCCAACAATGTAGTGCTCCAGTCAAATATCTGTGCATTTAAGCACTGGACTGCATAGTTCATCTATGCACGGGACGCTTGATGTAGAGCCGCAGAACCAATCATCCATCCAATAAGCAACACAATCGCCCGCAGTGATAAATCAATGATCCTGCTTATTGGCACTTGCGAGCTCGATCGGTCTGTACTAGCCTCACAATAAAGTCCTATCAATTCCGATATCTTATGAGGCCCCAAAGGAAATGTCCGAAAATTGACTAGTTCCCCTCTCTTGGAGAGGCCAGTCAAAAAGTATATATCCTTTGTAGTGGGTGTTAGCGCCAATTCTTGCAAGGGGGTAATTCTCTCTGATTTCAGGCCCTTGGTGTAAACACGTAGAAATGGGGTTTAAAAAACTCATCAAATGTGTTTTATTCAAAGGTCGTAGTCATGAGCGCTAAGCGCAACACACAGAATGAGGCCATTTTGGGCTTAAAATCAAGCGAGCGGGCATTTTGTTTTCAACGGCAAGGATCCATGGATGGATTAGAATGACGGTCATCGGGTAATCTTGAGTTGCAGAGTTGCACGAGGTTTAATGCATAGGCCCATCTCTTGTGGCCAAAGTCATGAAATGATCGATCGCGATTTCGGCTACATGGTGCTTGATCAGGCTTGATCGACATTTCGGCTACCAGGAATTCAAAAGATAGAGGGTCTCTCCTCCACTGCATAAAGAATTTCCAAAACCCGAAACGCAAAATGTGAAAGCCCCCCAGGAGCTGTTTCAACATTTCAGCTACAGGGACTTTGAAAGACGAGGGGTCACTCCTCCACTGCATCGGGAATCACCGAAACCCAAAACGCGAAATGTAAAAGCCCTCTAGGAGCTGTTTCGACATTTCAGCTACCGAAACTTCAAAAGACAGGGGGTCTCTCCTCCACTACATCGGGAATCACCGAAACCCGAAACACAAAATGTAAAAGCTCCCCAGGAACCGTTTCGTCATTTCGACTACCAAAACTTCAAAAGACAGGGGGTCTCTCCTCCACTGCATCGAGAATCATCGAAACCTGAAACGTGAAATGTAAAAGCCCCCCAGGAGCCGTTTCGACATTTCAGCTACCAGGACTTTGAAAGATGAGGGGTCTCTCCTCCACTGCATCGAGAATCACCGAAACCTGAAACGCGAAATGTAAAAGCCCCCCAGGAGCCGTTTCGACATTCTGACTACCGGGACTTTGAAAGACAAGGGGTCGCTCCTCCATTGCATTGGGAATCGCTGAAACCAGAAACAGGAAATGAAAAAGCCTCTCTGAAGACAATTGCATGGCCCTGTGGTTACATTAAGAGTGAAACCTGAAGAAATGAAGGCTGGCCTCCAAGCTTTGGAAAACTGACATGTGGTCACTCTCTATGTATTCAAGCTTAGCCACCCTCCATGGAAGAAGCAGTTAATGAATATTGAGAAGGTGGTTGAGACCTCAGCTCAATCCATAAATGGAAGGCATGGGAAGGGTCAGAAGCAGTGAGTTCATGGTACTCCGATGTATAGTTTTCCTATAGAAGCCATGTCATCTGAAGCAGTGTCAAACAAGAAGCTACGTGTATAGTCTAAAGGAAGATCATGTGCACGTAAATCCTTAAATGAGGTAGCTCAACTACCCTTCTGGGGCTAAGGAGGTGAATTTCTCTAAGTATATATACTCAGTTTTTGTATTTTTGTAAAGGATGGATGGTAGAGCAGAGCTCCCGACTGTGATGTTTTAATGAAGCATTGGTTTTCCTGGCTATGTATCTGTATATGAAATTTCCTTGTTTAATGTAAGGCAACTCTCTTTTTCATCTTGTTTCGATCTCATACTGAAAGGGTTCATGATTGATTGATTCACATGAATCGTTGTGACTGTGTTATGATAAAGGATTTATTATAATGTTGTTATGTTCTTTTAGTGTTTCTGCTTTTGAATATAAGAAGTTTTTGTGTTCAAAGTTTTCTTCTACAGGCTGTTGGAAGCTCGATGCCTACAACAACCCTTCGCATTTCTTCACATAAGTCTTCCTCCTACTCACCCTTATTACAACTTACCGTCTAAAGTTAAACTAGGACCTCATCTGCTTGTGCATGCCTGGCCTAGTTTATGAATTAGAACAATATTGTTCTAAGTTCACTTCCATTCATCACCCTTTATCGAAAAATAGTGACATAAACTGATGGGATTTAGGCTTACTCCTGCTGCAATCCAAGAGTGACTTCTGACGCCAACATTTCTGGCGTCGTTGCCAAGGATGAAGTTGAAAATTTTCCCTGGGATCGAACGACATCAAGCCTCTGATTCTCAAGGTGCATCAGGCATTAGAGCCCTACGAGATTGCTACTGTGCACCTAGTGACTCCATTGTGACGACTCCACTATGGCGAAGCTGCTATTTTAGTTGTGGCTTCCAGAGGTAGACACACACGGTCATATCCATAGCTACCTCTAGCTACACCTGAAGCTGATTCAGAGGTGATTATCAGAAAAGGAAAGGCCTCTGAAAAAGAAACTTCCACTGCTGAACCTAGTAATTTTCCATCTCCTTCCGTAGAAATTCCATTTTCTTCTTCTCTGCTTCCTAGCAGGCCTTTTTCTGAAGTTTCCCGTTTCCTAAATTTCAGAAGTGTTCCTACTGAGTTTTCCCCTCCTGGTCTGGGATTGGAGGGAGAAATCCTTGTCACTCCCCTCTCCCCTGAAGTTGTACCTTGGTGTAGACCCTGGACCATAGAATATTTCCCCACCCCTAGCTTTACCACTCCTCCTCTTATTACTGTTGCTGCTACTGCACAGAGAGAAGCATCTTCTGACTCAAGCCCCTTATCTTTCTCTCTGAATCCCCCATTGTTCCCCCTTCCACTTGGAAGCTCATTTCCAATATCCCCTATTCGAGCTCCTTCTCCTCCGAGTTATCCTCCACATAATATTCCTATGGCAGGAGAAAATCCCCCCATGACCAAAATGGAGGCTATAATAACTGCTAGATATGCTCCCCTTTTGTTACCTCAGCCTCTCAATTCCCTTCCAGCAGATGGCTACCTTAAGCAGCTGCCCAAGTTTATAGGTGAAGGGGAAATAGCTGCAGAAGAACACCTTGAAGACTTTTACAGTTTTACAGATGATCATGTTATCATGCATGCAGATGTATGGATGAGGATTTTTGTCCATAGCCTTGAAGGCGAGGCTAGAAAGTGGTTTAGGGCCCTTCCTCCTGGATCTATCAATGGGATTGAGGCTTTGGATAATGCCTTTTTGAGACAGTGGGGAGACAAAAAAGACTTCATGTATTAAATGACAGAGTTTGGGTCTTTGAAGAGGAAGGAAGGACAGTCTGTCTCTGAATTCTCCAAGAGATTCAATAAAATGTACAATAAGATCCTCACTAAGATAAATCCCTCAGAAGCCTCTGCTAAGATCACTTATTCTAGCGCTTTTGATCCCGATTTCTACCTTCTGTTGAGGGAAAGGAGAGCAACTACTCTAGCTCATATGCATGATGCAGTCGTGGAAGTAGAATCTAACATATTGGCTATTGACCGACTCATGATTAAGGCTGATAGAGACATATCCAGGAAGAGACCTGAAGCCTCCCCATCCAATTCCTCTCCCCTTCCCCTTTAGACGGATGAGGTAACTAAAGTGCTAAAATCACTTTCGGCTAGAATGGAAAGGTGGTAGTTAGAAGGGAATCCCATGTACAGAAATCCCCAAAATACTTATAACAAAGGCTTCAGGAGGCCTAGCAACAATGTGCCACAGGATTTTCCAAGGGAACAAAGGAGAAAATATAGATATGATCAGAGGATTTAAACCCTTCTCCAAAATAGCCTAGTTGCTCATGAGGAAGGAGAAGAGATAGATGAGCTCGACCCCAAAATTCATTGTATTGAAGACACTTCCCCTTTTCCCCATTTGACTCAATCTGCATATGAAGGATCCCTTATGAACATTCAAATCAATGAGTGGAGTAAAGGGGAAAAGGCCAACAACACTCCTAACAGATATCATCTCAAGTCAAAGAAGAAAGAAGGGAATTTTGATAGCCATGATCAACCCCTCATAGCGGAAAGACCTGCTAAACCTGCAACCATCACTACTAAAGAAAAGAAAACTCAGAATACTTCACCAATAGCCAAATAACCTGTCTCTGAGGTAAGGCAAGCTCCTAAGCCTCTTTCCTCCTTTAGTTTTGAGCATGAAATTCAAGAGATTAGAATTCTCGTACCCCTCTCAGAACTAGTTAAAAATGAAGATTTCAAAAGGTCCCTCTCCAAACTGCTACAATCTGAGTCCTCCCAACCTTCCACAGACTCAGTAAATATTCAAGATGAAAAGATAGCAGTCATCCTAGGTCCCATGGTAGAAGACAGGGATGATTCATCCCCTCCCTTCTACACATCCCTGAACATACATGATAAGGTGTTGCATAATTGCCTCATGGATTCAGAAGCTTCCACAACCTTATGCCCAAAATAGTCATGGAATAATTGGGACTGGAAGTGACAAAGGCTTATCACGATTTGTACTCTTTTGATTCAAGGAGGGTGCAATGCCTTGGAGTCATAAAAAACTTGGTGGTCTCTTTATTTCAGCTACCAATGAAGAGTGTGATCATGGACATTGTAGTAGTTGATGTTCCCCCCAAGTTTGGCATGCTATTGTCAAGATCTTGGATTAAAAAACTTGGAGGAACATTACAGATGGATCTCACATATGCCACCTTTCTAGTCTTTGGAGGGGAACACAGGAGTTTGTACAGAGAAGCTTAGTTGGTCTACATTGTTAATGATGAAGCAGACCCCACCAATTATCCTATCTTTGTGCTTGACACTGATCTGGGGTCTAGTTTATTGCAGCTCACTGATACTCTTGAAGCCCCTTTTCAAATCAGAAAGAAACCCATATTTACTCATGAGATACCTCCTCCAACAACCTCTGTTTGGAAGATTTTCTTTGACGGAGCTTCTTCTAGCAAAGGCACTGGCACTGGAGTGGTTTTTGTGTCGCCTTGTCAGGAAACCATATCCCTGTCATACAAGCTAGAATTTGAAGCTACCAATAATGTGGCAGAATATGAAGCTCTTTTTATGGGTTTAAGGGTTGCAAAAGAAATGAGAATTGAGGAGGTAGCAGCATTCAGAGATGCTGAGTTGATAATCCAGCAAGTCATAAATGCTTATCGGGCTAAGCATCCTCGGCTCAGGAGTTACAAAAATTAGGTGTGGGACTTGATTGATAATTTCTTCTTAGCATTCAACATTTCTTTTATTCCGAGAGAGGAAAATACTTTGGCCGATTCCTTAGCTGTCTCAGCTAGTCTGTTCAAGATCCCTTTTCCACCTAAGATCAAATATGATGTTGAGATAAGATATAGGCCATCTGTCCCGTACAATATCAAGCATTGGAAGGTATTCGAAGACGATCTTGAAATCAAAAAAATTCTTCAGTCTGTTGATGAATTTTCTGCATTGCACATTGATCAGGATCCTGATCTCGAAAGTCACCCTCACCCTGAGATATTTTTAAACAAAATTGTTAATCACCATATTATTCATTTGCCTAACAATCACATTCCGAAGGGACTAGTCCTTTTAGAAAGATTGTTCGATGGAAATGATGTGGAAGTAAAGGGTAGGGTTTCAAATGGAGATGTTGATACAACGGAGTGCAACATCGACACACAGGAGGAGCCTAAGTTTGTCAAGTTGTCAAGTAGTTTGACCAAAGAGTAGAGGGCCGAATATACCGAGTTGTTAAGAGAATTTGCTGATGTGTTTGCATGGACTTATGAAGACCTCAAGACATATGACACAGCTGTCATTGAACACAAGATCATCCCATGTTGTTGTCTGTCATGGAGAGAGAAGTGAAGAAGTTGTTAGATGCCCAAATAATTGTCCCCTTGAGATATTCTGAGTGGGTGGCCAAATTGGTCCCGGTGAGGAAGAAAAGTGGAGAAATCAGGCTCTGCGTTGATTTCAGGAACCTGAATAGGAGCTGAAAGAAAGACAACTATCCCTTACCCAACATGGAACACATATTACAGAGGGTAACTGGTGCATCTAGGATATCCATGATTGATGGTTTTTTAGCTATAATCAGATATCAGTCATGCCCGAGGACAAAGAAAAAACAACTTTCACCACTCCTTGGGGCACATTCATGTATGCCAAAATGCCTTTTGGATTATTGAATGCAGGAGAAACATTTCAGCGAGCCATGGACATAGGTTTCATCGAGGAGAAAGATCAGTTTGTGGTGATCTATCTGGATAACATCACAGTCTTCTCCAAGTCTGATAAAGAGCACCATTGTCACTTGAGGAAAGTTTTCTTGAAATGCCAGAGGTTTGGCCTTTCCTTAAATCCCAAGAAATCTTTGTTTGCTATGAAGGAGGGGAAGCTGTTAGGCCATATAGTATCAACAAAGGGAGTGAGAATTGATCCTAGCAGGGTAGAGCCAATTCATACCCTCTCACTTCCCAGGTCTAGAAAGGAAGTTCAAGATTTTTTAGGGAAGATTAACTTTTTGAGGAGGTTCATCTCAAATTTTGTTGAGTTGGTGAAACACATCACAACCATGCTCAGAAAAGGAAACGAAGTAAAATGGATTGTTGAACCCCAGGGAATCTTTTGTCCAAGTAAATAGGGCATTGAATAAGGCACCTGTGCTGATATATCCTGATTATTCCAAGGATTTATTAATTTTTTCTTTTACTTCTTTTGATACAGTAGCAACAGTCTTATTGCAGAAAAATGAGGAAGGGTGAGAGCAACCCATTTCCTTCTTCAGTAAGGCATTAAGAGATGGAGAAATTAGGTATGAGATCATGGAGAAGCAGGCCTATGCCTTGGTGAAATCTCTCAAAGATTTCAGAGTCTATGTCTTGCACTCAAGAGTGACTACATACGTTCCTTTAGCCTCTGTGAAAGACATCCTTATACATCTTGACATAGATGGGAGAAGAGGTAAATGGATTGCCAAGATCCTTGAGGTTGAATTGGAGATAAAGCCCACCAAGTTGGTTAAAGGGCAGGGTTTAGCCAAGCTGCTGGCTGAATCCAATTGCAAGGCCTTGGGGGTTAGCTTCATCAACACTTGCTCAGGAAATCAACAAGCTGAGTCATCCAGCAAAAGCACTCAGGGTGGCTTATCACTAGCAGAATGCACCGGGTACAGAGACATTTTGTACTTTCTGCTAGAGTTGAAGCCTCCTGATGGAATGGGAAAAATCAAGGCAAGAGATTTAAAGCTTAAGGTGGTCAGATATTGCCTTATTGACCAAGTCTTGTACTGGAGAGACCCTCTAGGGGTGTTTCTGAGGTGTCTAAACCCACAGGAAGCCCATAAAGTTATGTTTGATTTCCATAGCAGCCTTTGTGGAGGGCATCATTTCTGGAAGACCACAACCCATAAAATTCTCAGGGCTGGGTACTACTGGCCCACCTTATTCACTGATGTCTACAAAGAATTCAAAGCTTGCATCAAATGCCAAAGTTTCTTAGGAAAGCAACAACACAAATCTTTGCCTCTAAATCCTGTAATAGCTTCAACACCCTTTCAATAGTGGGGGTTGGACTTCATTGGAGAAATTCATTCTCCTTCAAGTGGCCAGCACAGGTGGATCCTAGCTGCAACAGACTATTTCACCAAGTGGATAGAAGATGCCCCCACAAGGAGTGCTTCACACAAGGTAATTATCAGCTTCCTGGAGGATATCATAGCCAGATTTGGCTGTCCCAACAGAATTGTCACTGATAATGCTGCTTCTTTCAAGTCCGAGCCTCTGGTTAAGTTCTGTGAGTAGTTCGAGATTTCACTATTTCACTGCACTCCCTATTATCCTCAAGGAAATGGACTGGCGGAATCTTCCAATAAAATTCTAATCAAACTCATTAAAAGATTATTGGAAGACAATAAGAGGGCCTGAGATTCAAAGCTCAAATTCTCTCTATGGGCCGATCGAGTGACAACAAAGAAGTCCCTGGGCACCTCACCTTTTCAACTTGTTTATGGGACAAAGGTTGTGTTTCCCACTCAACTCACTTTACCTATAGAGAAAATATTTCAAGATCATGAAGGAGAGCCAGACCATATGATCAAAAGGATTCATCAAGTGGTGGAAATGCAACAGGTCAGGAAGCAGGTAATGGACATAGCTCATAGTCATCAACATAGGATCAAGTAGGCCTTTGACAGGAAAGTTAGGAAGGAGGAATTTGAGCTGGGAGATTTGGTGCTTAAGTGGGATGCACCCATGCAGGATAGGGGAAAACACAACAAGTTTGATGCAAAATATCTGAAGTATTCTTAAATAACACGTACAGGTTGTAGGATTTGGAGGGTGAAGAATTTTTTAGCGGCCCAGTAAATGGGCATTTCCTGAAGAAATGTTTTTTCTAAGCCTTAGACAACTCCTCTGTTTTTGTAAATATTGTTTTTCTATTTATTTTCGGCTTAATAAATTACTCCATAGCCCAACATAAGGCAACTGGAACTGTAGAAGGAGTTCTTAGAGCATTGCAGGGATGACTCTATCCCCCATGGAGCCTAATGTTAGTGCTAATTCTTGCAAGGGGGTGTTTCTCTTCGATTTCGGGCCCTTGATGTAAACACGTAGAAATGGGGTTTAAAAAACCCATCAAATGCATTTTATTCAAAGGCCGCAGTCATGACCGCCAAGCGCAACACACATAATGAGTCCATTTTGGGCTTAAAATCAAGTGAACAAGCATTTTGTTTTCAACGACGAGGATCCATGGATGGAACAGATCGACGGTCGTCAGGTAAGCTTGAGTCGCAGAGTTGCACGAGGTTTAGCGCATAGGCTCATCTCTTTTGGACAAAGTCACGAAATAATCGTTTTCGATTTCGGCTACATGGCACCTGATCAGGCTAGGTCAGCATTTAGGCTACCGAGACTTCAAAAGACAGGGGGTCTCTCCTCCACTGCATCGGGAATTGTCGAAAGCTGAAACACAAAATGTAAAAGCCCCCTAGGAGACATTTCGACATTTCGGCTACTGGGACTTTGAAAGACGGGGGGTCGCTCCTCCACTGCATCGGGAATCGCCAAAACCCGAAACGCAAAATGTAAAAGCCCCCCAGGAGCCATTTTGACATTTCATCTACCGAAACTTCAAAAGTTAGGGGGTATCTCCTCCACTGCATCGGGAATTACCGAAACCCGAAACGTGAAATGTAAAAGACCCCCAGGAGCTGTTTCAGCATTTTGGCTATTGGGACTTTGAAAGATGAGGGGTCTCTCCTCCACTGCATCGGGAATCGCTGAAACCTTAAACGCGAAATGTAAAAGCCACCCAGGAGCCGTTTCGACATTTCGACTACTAGGAATTTGAAAGACAAGGGGTCACTCCTCCACTGCATCAGGAATTGTCGAAACTTGAAACAAGAAATGAAAAAGCCTCCTTGAAGACAGTTGCATGGCCCTGTGGTTACATTAAGAGTGAAACTTGAAGAAATGAAGGCTCACCTCCAAGCTTTGGAAAACCGACACGTGGTCACTCTCTATGTATTCAGTCTTGGCCACCCTCCATGGAAGAAGAAGTTAATGAATATTGAGTAGGTGTTTGAGACCTCAGTTCAATCCATAAATGGAAGGCATGGGAAGGGTCAGAAGTAGTCAGTTCGTGGTACTCCGATGGATAGTTTTCCTGCAGAAGCCGTGTCATCTAAAGTAGTGTCAGACAAGAAGCTGCGTGCACAGTTTGAAGGAAGATCATGTGCACATAAAGCCTTAAATGAGGTAGCTCAGCTACCCTTCTGGGGCCAAGGAGGTGAATTTCTATGAGTATATATACTCAGTTTTTGTATTTTTGTAAAGGATGGATGGTAGAGCAGAGCTCCTGACTATGATGTTTTAATGAAGCACTAGTTTTCCTGGTTATCTGTATATGAAATTAGCTTGTTTAATGTAAGGCAACTCTCTTTTTCATCTTGTTTTGATCTCATACTGAAAGGGTTCATGATTGATTGATTCACATGAATCGTCGTGATTGTGTTATGATAAAGGATTTATTATAACGATGTTATGTTCTTTTAGTGTTTCTTCTTTTGAATATAAGAAGTTCTCGTGTTCAAAGTTTTCTTCTATAGGCTGTTGGAAGCTCGATGCCTACAACAACCCTTCACATTTCCTCACAGAAGTCTTCCTCCTACTCACCCTTATTACAACTTACTGTCTGAAGTTAAACCAGGACCTCATCTGCTTGTTCATGCCTGGCCAAGTTTCTGAGTTAGAATGATATTGTTCTGAGTTCACTTCCATTCATCACCCTTTATTGACAAATAGTGATATAAACTGATGGGCTTCAGGCTTACTCCTGCTGCAATCCAGGAGTGACTTCTGACGCCAACAGTGGGCACCAGTGATTGCCCCTCTAACATAAAAGCTTCTGCATCAGGGTGCCAGTATTCAACCAAGGAATTCAGTAGCCTAGGTTGTGCTCTCATGAAGGGACACAGAAAAAACTTAAGCAAGCCACATTGCATTAACATCGCCATAGCATTAGGGTCTTCCCCAACTAGTGTGCTAATATCTTCGTGCCCTCGTTCTCTCCATTGCACATACATCTTGCACATGGGAAATTTTTTAGAGGGTTAGGCCTTTCTTTTTAAACCTTTTTGCACTCATGGGAGGGTCCACGCAGGCTGTTGTGATGAGAGTTGCATGTACACGCGCTCTAACATCAGACATAGTGAGCATACACGCGCGCTGTCATAGGATAGCCCACGTGGACCTAGGGCCGACCTTTTAAAGGTTGACGCCCCCCCAAGAAACCAAATTAAATGCATAAATAAAGAATTAAAAAGCAAAAGGAGGTAGTTTATACTTACTTGGTCCAGACGAATGGTCGTTTCATCCACTGTAGCTCCCAGAATCACCACTTTTATCAAATGGTGTTTTTTTCTCCAGAGTCAATTTCTAAATTAGCAATGGTGATAATGAGCTACTAGCTTCTATTTATAGACTTTTTATCCCTTTTTTGTCACTTTTTTGACCCCCCTTATCATTTTCTTTGAATTGAAAATCATTTAGAGTGTTTCAGGAGTTGCTTTGGAAGGTTACGATCGGGTATTAGGACATTTTTTGGAGTTTTGGGTCACTTTTGACGGTCCTTGGGGAAAAATATCAGATAGCCAACTTGAGCATATAAGTTAGGTTTCCACCCCTACTTTTTGTCTTTACCCTTTGCCATAGGATCGGTCCCACCAGGTTGCGACACAGAACCATCATTGCTGCTTTAGAAGTGTCGTGATTTGGTGGTAGATCTTACCAGAACATGGATGCCCTAGGTAGATCCCGGTTTCATTATGGTGTCCATGTTGTCACTAATGACTGGAGGCTTGGGAGTTCTTTTAGTTTTTCTTGATTACGAGTTTTGAGCCTCATTTGCATGACTCTTTATCACTCTTTACCTCACCCACGGGACTCCCAAAACATAACGGGTCTTCTTTTAAGCCCTTTTCAAACCCTAAAACATGAAAAGATTGCTGAGCGATCTTGTTGCCCTTCACGCTCGTTAAACTGAAATTTGAAGGCACGTCTATCCGACGGTAGTTTACCCCTTTTTCAGTTTTGATGGTCAACTGTACGAACAAAGGTATACTCTAATAGCCTCGGTTTTCTAGAAGAGTATTCTCAGGTATAATTTTAACCCTTTTTTGGGCCCGAGGGACTAAATTTACGAAAAAGGAACCCCCACGGAGTCCATAGTTAAGCTCTTTTCAGACTCCTTAAAATTGAAAAGATCATTGAGTGACCTTATTATTTCATACTCGTTAAAATGGTCCAGAAGAACATTCCTGACAAAGTCCATAGATAATCTTTTTTCAGACTCCTTAGAAATGAGAAAATTGCCGAGTGATCTTGTCTTTATCACACTCGTTAAAATGGTTTTGAATAGACATCTTGTCGGTGCTAGTTTACCCCTTTTTCGAACCGACTAGACTACCTTCAAAAAAGGTACCCCATCAGAGTCTCCTTTTACATTGTTTCAGACTCTAAATATGAAAAACCACCGAGATTACCTTATCCGGGCTCGTAAAACTTACATCGAAGGACATTACCATTGTGTGTCTTATTAATCACATTTGCATACCTGCGTCTCTGGTCTAATGGTCGAAGGACATTACCATTGTGTGTCTTATTAATCACATTTGCATACCTGCGTCTCTGGTCTAATGGTGGCTCCATGTTGCTCTCAACTAAACCATCTGAAGCATGCCTTATACGCAAGCCCTGTAGCACTTTGCCTCTGCGCCCTGACATCTTTGGCCCCAAGAGGGATTTTTCCCGAGTGTCCTTACTTTGAACATCAGTCTTGTCCTTGCACCTCGAACTTGTATGTTTGCAACACTCATCCCTCCTTTGTAACATAACATTCTTTTATTATTTTTTCAAAATTATTGAAAAAGACAAAAAAAATCAAATATACCGCAAAAAGAGGAAGGGAAAAATATTTTCTTTGTATTGGTAGCACAATGAGTCGCCCTTGGATAAAGTACATCTGTCCATTTTTTCGTCAAACCCTGGGATTTAATATGACCTTAGGAATAGGTTCCCGCTACATTGAGCTATGTCCTCCGTTTGGTTATTCTTCCAAACATATGGAGAGTTTGCGTTGCCTCCTGCCTTGTAAAATTATGTTAATGCCATGTTGTCTGAGTCTCATATTTTGTCGTGCTATTATCCAAGGGAAGGGGAATGAGAAATTTGCCAAGATTGGCCTCTGTCCAAGTGTTGAGTTTTGGATAATCTATGGACATGCTAGAATACCCTCGTAGAGAGGGGTGTGACCACCCTCGTAGAGAGGAATGTGGATGTTTCTCCAAGGGGAAGTGGGCATATACTCTCCTATAGCCAAGGATTGAGTAGCCTGGAACACAAACCTTGACCATGTGGAACGGTTAGTTGGCTATTGAGGTTTGTGTTGTGATCCTGCATGGATCATGGAAAGGGAGTCTAGTCTTGCCCATGCTAGCATCTTAGCTTCTCTAGTTCATGTGGGATGACTGGGAGTGAAGCTATGGTAGTAGTCCTCCCCAGTGGATGGGTGATATAGATGACTACAAGAGAAGGGAGAACATAAAAGGAATGGAAAAACTCATAGGACATCTTCTGTGTTAAGATAAGATATCTTCTGTGTGAAAATAAGAAAGAAGTATCTTTTGCGTGAAGACGAAAGAAAGAAAGAGTATCTTCTGCGTGAAGATAAAGAGAACAAAACTTCCGATGATTTATAGATATGTCAGTCAGTGATCATGATGCCAGATGACCAAGTGGAAGATATTGATGCCTCCTGTTATCCAGTCGATGATGTTTCCCAGTTGATGATGTTGCCCAGTTGATGATGCTATCCAGTGGATGCCGCTACCTAGTTGATGTTGACATCCGATGACCTGTCAAAATATAAAGAATATCCTTCTTGTTAAGAGGGAGTGTTAAAATATTGTGTAACTGCAAAGAATATTCTTACCCCCTTTTGTGGATAAAGATACAATATATTTATTATTGATTAGATCAATCCCCTTTTGTGGATTGATCATGCCGGTCATTGTAATTGACCAAATCCCCTTTTGCGGATTGGTCAAACCCTAATTGTAATAGGCTAAATAAGAAGTTAGCCCCATAATATATTAAAGAGGCCCCAAAATATATTAAAGGTGGTTATAACCACCCAGAAGAAGAAGTCGGCATTGCCAATGAAAAGACACTTCCACACGTGCCAGAATTGTATAAATAATAGAGGCCAACACCTCATTTGAACACACACTCATCTCACTCATCTAGTGCACAAGTATTGAAGGAAGCTGGAGTTACCAATTGCTGTAAGAAGGAAGAGAGAGAGAGAGGCGCATCTCTGAGAGAGGAATTTCTGTGTTGTTTGGCTCATTGTCTTGGCATTGTATTGGCTATCTATATTAAGGAAGTTTTGCTGGGTTTTCTTCCCCTAGAGGGTTTCCCAAGATAAATGCTTGTGTACTCTTGTGATTGTGTTTCTCTCAGTGATCCTATATATGCTATTGTTATCTAGTAAATTGAAAGTAACCTAATAATAGCAGAAAATTTAACAATTGGAAGTCTTTGAAGGAGATGAACATATCATAATTTTTTTGACCAATCAAGATAATTTTGAAGACTTATCTATTGACGATGAAGTATTTCAGGAGCAATTAGCAGAGACCGATCCTCATACAGATCAACCAACATAGAAATCGAGGTCGCACATGATACCGAAAGGGGTATCCAATTTAGAAAATCATTTTGACTCAAGGGAAAGATTCAAGGGGTCAATGAATAGGAAAACGGGGAGCTCTTGTTCCATGCACAAAACTATAAATCAAGGAACCTCGAAAAACCACAAGAATATAAATCTCGACAAGACAATATCTAAAGAGGAAAGGAAGGCCTATCTCAAAATTTTCAGACAATATTAAGATATTATCGCATGGTCCTACCGAGATCTGAAAACTTATGATACCTATATCATTAAACACACTATCCCGTTAAATCCTGAAGTAAAACCCTTCCAACAAAAGCTCCGGAAATACCAACCATCCCTGGAGCCTCTCATGTGTTAGGAATTAAAGAAGTTGCTAGACGCTAAAATTATCTTTCAAGTTAGACATTTTGCTTGGGTAGAAAATTTGGTTCCAGTCAGGAAAAAGTCTGGATAGATCCAACTGTGTGTAGATTTCAGAAACCTCAACAGAGCTTCAGAAAAGGACAACTACCCAGTCCCACCAATGGAGCAACTCTTGTAGATTGTGTTTGGCTCTGAGATTTTCTCCCTGCTTAATGGTTTTTTAGGTTACAACCAAGTTCTAGTTTTAGAGGAAGACCGTTTGAAGACTACCTTCCAAACCAAGTGGGGAACCTTTGCTTATAAACATATGCCCTTTGGGTTAACCAATGCAGGGGCGAACTTCCAAAGGGCCATGGATGTAGCATTCTGGGGACTAATCAACAAGTGTGTAGTAGTCTATTTGGATGACGCGACTATGTATTCAAAGAATAGATAAGATCACATCCAACACTTAACCCAGATTTTCAAAAGGTGTAGGAAATACTATATATCTTTGAACCCTAAGAAAACTATTTTCGGTGTCGAGGAAGGGAAACTACTAGGTCATATTATATCTCAAGCAAGGATTCACATAGATCTAGAATGAATTAAGGCGATAGCTCAGCTTCCCTTACCCCACAACAAAAACGCTATGCAATCCTTCTTTGGGAAGATCAATTTTGTGAGGAAATTCACTCCCGATTTCACTGAAACCATCAAACCCTTACAAAAAATGATCCACAAAGATGCTGAATTTAAGTGGGATGATGAAYGGAAAAGTTATTTCAGCAATATTAAGACGACAATGTCTCAGGCTCTAGTGTTGCGAAGTCTCGACTTTAGCAGATATTTTTTCCTATATACTTTTGCCTTCGACAAATCGTTAGCTGCAGTATTGACTCAGAAAGATGATGACAACAATGAGGGTCCGATCTCGTTTATGAGCACTAATCAATCCTTCTTTGGGAAGATCAATTTTGTGAGGAAATTCACTCCCGATTTCACTGAAACCATCAAACCCTTACAAAAAATGATCCACAAAGATGCTGAATTTAAGTGGGATGATGAACGGAAAAGTTATTTCAGCAATATTAAGACGACAATGTCTCAGGCTCTAGTGTTGCGAAGTCTCGACTTTAGCAGATATTTTTTCCTATATACTTTTGCCTTCGACAAATCGTTAGCTGCAGTATTGACTCAGAAAGATGATGACAACAATGAGGGTCCGGTCTCGTTTATGAGCACTAATCTCCAAGGAGCCGAACTAAATTACCCTGTCATAGACAAACAATCTTATGCAGTGTACAAGGCAGTGAAACACTTCAGATCTTACATCCTAAAGAATCATACCAAAATCATAGTGCCTCACCCTGTAGTCCGATCCTTATTCAGTCAACAAGAGATGGAGGAAAGAAGAGGAAATTGGATGGCGCTAGTCCAATAATTTAATCTAGATATAAAACCTGCTAAAATGGTTAAGGGACAAGGGTTATGCAAATTGGCAACTGAAGCCCATGACCAAGTAAATGAAGATCACGTATGGGAGAATGAATTGGCCTTATGGTGTGGTGAAGCTTCATGCGTCTCCCCAGGGCAAGAGTCTTGGTACGAGAAATTGACTTATCTCTTGCATCATGGAACTTGCCCAGAAAACCTAAATCCTAGGGAAAGGAGAGCCCTCAGGTTAAAATCAACACAATATCGCCTCATAAATTTGGTGCTCTTCCATGTTAATTATGATAGGGTACTTTTAAGATGTCTTGAACATCAAGATGCATACAAAGTTCTGAAGGAGCTCCATGATGGTCCTGTAGGTGAACATTTCATAGGAAACACCACAGCTGATAAAATACTGAGAGTTGGCTATTATTGGCCTACTCTGTTAAGGGATGCTCACACATATGCTAAAAACTGTAAAATGTTCCAAATAAGCACAAGAAGGAAAAAGAGAGCAGTTGTTCCACTCCAACCTGTGGTCGTTACCAAGCCATTCGAGAAATGGGGGTTAGATATCATAGGAGAAATTACACCAAGTTCCTCAAAACAAAATAGATACATATTGATTTCCATAGACTATTTCACGAAATGGGCAGAGGCCATCCCTCTGACTCATGTGAACGAAAAGGTGGTGATCCAATTCATAGAGCAACAATTGATTACCGGGTTCAGGATGTCTTCTGTCCTTGTCTTTGATAATGCAACTTACTTTTCTTCCACCTTATTTACAAAGTTTTCTCTAGAGAAAGGAATCATAATTTATTATCCACAGGGGAACATAGTGGAAAAATCTACCAATAAAAACCTAGTGAAGATATTAAAGAAAACAGTTAAAGACAACCAGAGGAATTGGTACAATTCACTCCATAATGCCTTATGGGCCAATAGAGTAACACCCAAGGAAGCCATAGGTAATTCCCCATACTTTCTGGTATACAGACATGAAGCCATTCTAACGAACTAGCTATATGTTCCATCTCTTTAGCTTGCTTAGGATTCTAGAGGACAACCCTCATCAGTCATACAACAAAGAATTGATACCCTCCTCATACTGAAAGAAGAAAGGGAGAAAGAAAAATCAAAGTTCATAGCTCATCAACAGATAGTTAAAAGGTGGTTTGATAAACATAAGGCTAAAGAGAAGATTTTTGAAGTGGGAGACTTAGTCCTAAAATGGGATAGAGCAAATGAACCGAAAGGAAAACATTCTAAGTTTTAGAATCTATGGCTCAGAACTTTTCAGGTAGCCGAGAAAATTGGGGTAGGCACGTATCGGTTGCAGAATCTGAGGGGGGAACCTGACGCTCTCCTGGTGAATGACCAAGCCCTAAAACAATAATTTCATTAAAAAAAAAGTTTTTGTTGTGTGTATTTTCACGATGTTTTGTTTCGACTGCGGAATGCATTTTTGTTTTTGTTTCTTGCTATAGTACTTATGCACTTTTGAATATTGTGTTTAGCAAGACAGTGGTTGACCTCAATTCATGAGATATGACGAACTTTGTTCCTGACTCATCCCTCACATACAAAACAAGAAGCGCTGGGAGACCTGTGATTGTTTTAAAGGGTGTTCTATCTAACCTGCAGGTGAACAACCTTGGGAAAATGATGAAGTGTCTACTTGGTGGTCTGGTAAAACCTTAAGGGAAAGATGGTAAGATGGAAAGGATTGTGTGTACCTCAAAGACAAAGCTAGCAAAAAATTCACCTTAACCATCTCATTTTGAAAATAATAGACGTCCTCCTCTCCCACTCGCTCAGGGCATTCGGTCGAAATAAAATCAACCATATCAAATGAGTGCACAATAGGAGAGGGTATGCAGATAAATCCATTGGGGCTATGGATTCTCACTAGCAGCGGATCAAGGTCTGTGACGTTGGGGTGACTCTGTCAAAGCTATGGACGCTCGCTGGTAGCGGAGCAATACCATAGCAAGTGAATAAGGATAACTAAAGGGCCTGGGGCCAGTTAATGCTTTACTCGACTCTTGTAAAAAGGGGCGTTAGTCAGGGTTACAGGAAATGAAGGTGGAATAAAGGTTGAAAAACCCCACAAGTAGGCCCAGATGCATAAACTGGGGAATTTCAAATGCAAGGATAAAAGAGGCTCTGATAAAAAAAACTAGCTAAGTTCTTAACCAACTTTTGCATCTGTTGAGCCCGAGTTAAGAACAGAGATTCTGCTTTCGCCCATTAAGTTGCCATTTGTTGAGCAATCAACACACCCTAAAAATCCTCTGTCGAGTTTTTTCTTTTTTGGGTACCACTTGAGTCAGTTTCCCATTACTGAGTGACTTGGTTCTTATCCATTTCTTTCTTGATTGAGTCTTTGCTCATTTCTGTTGCTATTGTTTCTTCAAGGATAAGTACATGTCGTATTTGGTTCGGAATGCTTGTCATCATGTTTTCCATTGATTGAGCTCACTGCAGATTGGCCAAGTATTTTTTTTATGCATAGGAAACACTCGTGGACAAACACAACAATCTAGAGCGGTCAATTTTGGGCTCAGACTGTGGGAACAAACAGGTTGACTTTCAACGGTGGAGATCCATTAGGCCAATCAAATCGACGGTTTTCATGCATTCGACGTGTCGAAATTGCACGGGGTTTAACATCAAGAGCGCACCCAAAGTCCTGAAGAGCCGAAAAATCGAAGTCCCGAAGAGCCGAGAGCCTGCCACGTCAGATTCAAAGACGTACCACGTCGAGAGATTTCCAAGCTCAACATTTCGAACTACTGAAGCCCTGAAGGGAATCTGGACCATCCATCAACAAGGACACGTGGAGGCAGATCTTTCACTTCAGAGACTTAGTACTCCAAGAGATTTGCGAAGCACTAGAACAAAAATTACCCGAAGTTCCTAACTGCCAAAGTCCCGAAGTAATGAGAGACTTCCACGTCACTTCGAGCCCGTACTACTTTGGGGAAACTTCATGCCTCACAGTCCAAAAATCCTTAAGCTTGAAGTGCTAAAGCACATGACACTCATCAGTCATAACACGTGGTGCTCATCAGTCATGACACGTGGCACTCATTCCAGGCCATTTGGTTGTGTCATTCACCCATTTCCATGTAACACATGTCACCTTTCTTTCCATGACACATCAACAATCGTGACATCATATGACATCAAGCCACGACATCACTCCGGGCCCGTACCACTCCGAGAGATTTCCAAGCATGAAATTCATAAACTCCTGAAGCCCGAACACCTGAAGTGAATCTGGACCGTTCATCAACAAGGACATATGGAGGCAGATCATTCACTTTGGCGATTTTCCTCCAAGAGAATTCCAAGCACAACATTTGAAATTCCCGAAACCTGAACTTTCGAAGTGAATCTGGACCGTTGATCTCAAATCAACAAGAATCCTTGATCCTTGCAGCATGTAAATATCACCTGGATAGCAGATTGTAATCAGACAGATGGCCACAATTCATTGCGGGGACGTAAACTGCCCAGACGCTAATTTTCTAGAGTGGTCTTGCAATTGGAACCATGGTATTGTTGGAAGGGTACGTGGCATCTTATGGGGGATTGCGGGCCCAAAGGTGGTGTGGAGCCAAAACACCTTCGACAACTTTTGCAATCACATCTTGACCATCCATCGACGAGGACATGCGACGACAGATCCCCCACTTCGGATATACACCACTTCGGAGGATTGCCCGAGCAAAGAGATGAAAACTCCCAAAGCCCGAACTCCCGAAGTGAATCTGGACCGTCCAGAGCCAAAGGCCATGTGGAGGTAGATCTCTCACTTTATAAATACGTCACTCTAGAGGATGGCAAGAACTATGCATTGAAATTCCCGAAGTGATCGCGGACCGTTGATCTGAAATCAACCAGCACCGTCGATCTGTGCAGCAGGTAAGGAAGGAATATTACCCGGATCACAGATTGTAATCAAATCGATGACAACATTGCATTGCGGGGACATAAACTGCTTGAGCTTTAATTTTCCAAAGCGGTCCCGCAATTGGAACCATGATATTGTTGGTGTTGATTAAGGTTGGTTGTCATTGATGTCAACCCTTGAAGAAAGACCTGTAGCAAAAAGTTTTGGGTAATGGACCCAATAGTGTTTGATGTAAATATGACTCATTATTGTTTTT
>JZKD02S1896593.1:41494-60952 GCA_000966675.3 Picea glauca | reverse complement strand
CACTTTTGTTGAAACCCAAAATCATTAAGAATCCATCTATCTGATGTAGTTTCCAACTCATGGATGGTAGTACAGATGGAAGTGCATCAGTCTATTGGATCAATATGTCTCATCATAGTTCACTCCCTCTGCTTGTGAGAATCCTCTGGCCACAGATCTCGGTTTGTATTTCTTGACACTTCCATCTACTGTATGCTTGATTTTTATAGTTCCATTTGGAATTCACCATAGATTTCTCTTATGGTCTTAGAACAATGTCTCATACGTCATTCTTTAAGATATACTGATATTATTTTGTTATGGCGTTTTTCCATACCTATTCACCTATCGCTTCTCTATGACAGGGAGTCTCAGAATCAATGGAGTGGCTCATGGCTGAAGGGTAGCTTGAAAAAATCTTTTCTTTCTCAAGATGTCCCTTGAGGGACTTGTATGTTCCTCTTCCTTGTGCAGAGTTATGCCGACCCTAGGCAGGCCTTTTTATGCCCTACTTCAATATCTCTGGGCATATCAACTGGAGTAGCTGAATCGATTGGCATACTTTTTGTCTCCCTTTGAACTGTGGAAGGGGAAGAAGGTATTGTATCTTCCTTCTTTTCATTTTGTTTTGACTCCCTCTGAGTCAAGTAACTCTGTCTGAAGTTTGAAGGACGGAAGTCTTATTTTATTTTCTTGCTAGATCTTTTATGACTTCTTGACCAACATAATAATCAATCAATAAGGTTTGGAATCCGTACCAGGGATAATGGTCCAAGTCATGAGGGCTCCCACACTGGAGATAATACCCTTCACTTATTAAGAATGCAATCAATTTTAAAATTAATGATCAAACAATTTAGATGGATTTGTAGTCATGTTCAATTCTATCTTTGGTTTAGAGGAAGTACTTCTCCTCTCTCTTATATTCATTCTTTTGGGGTGGGTCTGGATCAATGTTAACGGTGGAAGCATATTCTCTTCCTTTCTTCCTGGTTGGACAATTTCTTGCATAGTGCCCATATTTGTCACATCTGAAGCACTGAATCTCTAAAACATCTCTATTACACATCAAAATCACGCATTGCAATGATGGCTAGTGTCGTCATTATAAATATCGCAAGTGTCGCATATTGGTCGTAAGTGTCACAAACATCACACTGTTATCTTGTCTATGTCATCTCTCTAACGACATCGTAAAGACACTTAAGACACCTCAAAAGACTAGTCTTGAAGAAGAGAAATCAATTAACAAGGAGTACAAGCATTTTGCCACTCAAAAAGCCACTCAAAAGTCAAATTTGGAAGGGAGAGCTCCCCTACATACTCTCAGGGAGCGTTGGCGGTCTATACCCTCTTCTAGGGGAGCTTTCCAGCGCTCTGTGTCCCTTTTGAGGGAGCACTGGCCTTTTTTGGGTGAAATTTGGTTTGTTGGAGGAAATCAGGGAAGAATCCCCTCAATATTTGAAGGTGGTTGGATTCGAATTTGAGGTCGAGGCATGATCTTAGGGGAGATCCACAACTGAAGGAGAGGAATCCTCAAATTATCCCAAATATCTCTCAAGTGGTTAGGTCTCTCCAAGCCTATATAAGGAGGCCTCTTCATGGTGAAAGGATAGATGGAAATTGAAAATTGTACCTAACTTGTGTTCTCATAAGAAGGTATAAGAGAGACAATTTAGAGGCATCAAACTTATGATCTCATGAGGGAGATGAACAGTTAAGCATCATCATTTTATGTGGATTATTTGAGCAAGGGTTTGGACAAAGGGATCTTGGTGAAGCGACTGCACCTTCATCAGAGGATTGTAAGTACTCTTCATTTGTTCTCATTAATATATATACATGCTTGGCCTGTTTATTTCAAGTTTATGTTTGTTCCACATGAACTTGTCTTCAACAGATAGATCTGTATTTGGGCTAATCTCAGTAGAATAGGAAGCTTGTTGTATCTTTGTTTGTTCTACAGGACCTATCGAGGAGCTTGGGATTGCAGCTCAACTTGGACTTTGCAAAGACAAACGCCATTTAAAAAAGGTACACTTTTCTTCTTCCGCTTCATTCATTAGCTTAATTAGATCTAAAAGGATGTCAGTGACCAATGATAGCACCTTTTCTATCTTGGTTTTAGGGGTCTAGATACCAAGAGGGAATCCGCTTGTCCGCAGGAGGATTCACCTGTTACAGAAATTGGCGACTCCACTGGGGAGGAGCTCTGATTTTTGTTTCCTTTCCTAGGTCTTGTCTTGGATTTTGCTCATCATTTAACCTTCTCCATATTGTCTCTTTGATTCTTAGATATGATTGATTGGTTCTTGATTTCATCATATTCAATTTGATTGACTGAGTTTGCTTGATTTTTTGAGTTTTTGGGCATTTTTCTGAAGTTTTGAAGCCTAGCGCTCACCTGCCCTTACTATCAGAGCATTAACACTCTCTATTGGTCTTACACAGAGCGTTGGAACGCTCTGGTGCCCTTTACACCAGATCGCTACCCCTTTTTTGTGAAAAAATCTTCTAGGTTTTCAATCTCTGAGTTCATTTCTTTCTTTTGACACTTGCTCAGGAGTCTTGTAACCTCAATCCATCTTTCTCATTGGCCTTCAACACCTGCTTTATGAGAATTCATCCTCTTTTGTTTGGATTTTTTGACATTTGTCCTTACTTTGCAATAACTCTTTGTCCTTGACGATTTGGAGTCAATTTGGCATTTTCTTCTCGTTTATCTGAGTGAGTGAAAACTTTGTAAGGAGTTTCAAAGGTATTTTGTACCATTCCTTCTGATCTTTGAGGTCATCTTGTCCAAAACCTTTTTCCTTCTTTTTGAGATTTTGGTTTTCTTTTTCTTGTTTGATCACAACAAGGGTGTCTTTTTGTTTATGTGCAATTTGCTTCCAGATTGCTTCAATCTCACAGCTCTTGAAGTCTGATTAACATAGGAATCTTTACATCCATTGATTATCAGTCACATATCAACATTTTAGCATTGTTTTGGATTCCTTATTGAGGACTATTGCATGAGGTCATTGCATCTTAGTGTTTGAAAGTGAAAGAAAAATCCTTTTCCTTCCCTTAAATAGATATTCATTGAAAGAAAAGACTGCTTATCATTTCTTATGCATGTTTTGGGAACTGGGTCATAATATCATCAGTTTTCACTCTCATACACCTCTGAGTAAACAACAACCACTAAAATCAATGCTAAACTAAAATTTATCAGACTTTTTTATAGTTTTGTTAAGAAAACCTACATTAGCTTAAGGTGTAGGGCTTTGGAATAGTTTGAAAGGATAACTTTACAAAGATATCAAACAAAATTAGCATCTTGCGATAGGGAGAGAAAATCCAATTGTCGCATAGGCTTTCTGGGATCCCCCTCTCACACAGGGGTTACGCACTAGGTCGCATTTGGGAGAGCTACAGAGATTATCCCTCCGTGGTTTGACTGTTCGTATTAGTCAGATCGTATATTGGGGGTCACTTGAGGGTATACCCACGATTATGTGTGGGATCCTCTCGAGTTGATTTTGGACTTGTTATCCTGCCCATACGTTCGGACTGGACTATCGATTGTACCCGCCTAGGGGTTGACTACGAGTTGGTGA
The DNA here is from genome assembly GCA_000966675.3 of Picea glauca. Taxonomy (NCBI): domain Eukaryota; kingdom Viridiplantae; phylum Streptophyta; class Pinopsida; order Pinales; family Pinaceae; genus Picea; species Picea glauca. Next base: position 57,371 of record JZKD02S1896593.1, on the reverse strand, counting down.
CCTTAGTAGCCATAATCTTTAGGGTATCACACAAGGTGACAGTGAAGGGAAGTCTCACTGTACCTGGAACAAACGTTGGTCAAACTCATTCGGGATCCTTAGAGGGTAAATCCACAATTACTGCGTGGAATCTTGCACCAAGGCGTAAGTCCATTAAGCAGGTCACCAATGTAGCTGATCCATCCGCTCTATCCCCACCCCTTCCTATTTTGATCTCGCGATGTTGGATGCCATCACCAACTAGTGGTTTCATTGTGGGAAGGTTTGTTTGATTGTTTGCTTCTCAGATTCATAGCGTGTGTTGTTTGTGTTACTTAGTGGACCTTAGGTTGAGTCAGTGTTAATGACATCAAATCCTGGGAGTGCCAATGGAGGAACCCCTTGTCCGGGGGAACCTTACACCTTTCCTTCTTTTGGAAACTTTGGTCCTCCGTATATTGCCACACTGAGTCTTCCGGGACTCACCATCAGATTACCGGTTTGGTTTTTCCCCACTCCGGTGATCTCGAATCCTCCCAGTTCTTCAACTACACCTAATACTTTAGATGTCAGTACACCACCCACACATCAACCTCATGTCGACCTTTCTCCTTCTTCGCTTGTGAGGTCTCCTTCCATTTCTCCTTCTTCGCCTAGTGAAATCTCTCAAACAAGTAGTCGAATTGATAAGAAGAAGAAGAAACAGAAAGAGAAGAAGAAGAATAACCCGAAAAAGACCAAGCCTCCAACAACATCAGATGTTGGATCCAAGCAACCAACTACTGTTAATAGTACTGGGGGTGTTGATGAGGTCAACAAGATTAAAATGAAGAATCTGAAACCCAAATTCCTTTGCAGTATTTGTAAGGGTGACCACTTTCTGAGGGATTGCCCTGGTATTCCCAAGGTCTTAGAAGCGTGGTCCTCCACATCATCGACCTCTGCTAGAAATGTTGGTGATGCCCTGTCAACTAGTGACATTCAGGTTGCTAAGAAGAAGACAACTGTCAAATTCCCTTGCATGTTATGCAAAGGTGATTATTATTCTCACCTTTGTCCTTGCATGGACGAGGCTTCTTCTCTTTTGGAAAAACTTCAACTTCCAAAAGGTTATCATAAGCTTTCTCCCAACCCATCGTTAGTTGATGGAGTGGTCGATCTGGTTCCATCCCCGGTCAATCTGGTTGATCAGGTGGTCAATCTAGTTTCATCCTCGATTGAGCCACTCACCAAAGTAGTTGATCCAGTTCCATTATCGGTCAGCCCCAATCTTCATCTATAGAGTGAACCCCGAGTGACTGATCCAATCCTGTCATTGGTCAGTCCCACTCCTCCTCTGACGAGTGTCAAAGTGGTCAATCCGGTTTTGCCATCGGTCGATCCCACTCCTCCCTTGAGGAGTGCCAAAGTGGTCGATCCGTTTCCGCCACCGATTGATCCCACTCCTCCATTGAGAAGTGCCAAAGTGACTGATCCAGTTCCTTCCTCGATCAGTCCCACCTTTCATCTGAAGAGTGCCAAAGTGGTTTCTCCAGTTACATCATCGGTCAATCCCACTCTTCCTCTGAAGAGTGCCAGAGTGGTTGATCCGATCCCATCATCGGTTGATCCTATTCTCCCTCTAGAGAGTAAACCCGATACTGCCCACATTTTTCTCATTAATACAGAGTCTACCGTGATGGGGGGCATTCCTCCTTCCCCCGCGAAACCCCCTCCAAGTAATGAGGCCATCCTTTTTGATTGGGGTGCACTAACTGGACCTCATCTTCCCTCTCACATCCATTTCCAGATTACAGTATAGGTTTGTGGTTGGGATGTTCCTCAAACGCTGATAGATGAAGGTGTGTCTGTTAGTATTTTGTCCTCTGTTGCTTGGCACACTTTGGGTTGTCCTCAGCTTGCGCTGGTTACACAGAATTTGTTAGATTTTAACAGAAGAACCAGTCAACCTTTAGGGACCCTTCCTCAGTTTCTCGTAACTTTGGGAGGGAAAACTGTCTTTATTGATGTCATGGTAGTCCGAGACTCCTTGGATTTCTCTTTACTCCTTGGGCGAGATTATATCTATGCCATGAAAGCTATTGTGTCCACTCTTTTTCATGTGATATCTTTCCCACATGATGGAAGAATGATGACTATTGATCAACTTTAGTTCATTGGTCCTGACTGGATTACATCCCTAAATGGTTCTTATATGAAGACAGTATCGCCCCTGCCACATGCTAATTATGTGGCGTTGTCTCCCATGACTTCAACTTCCGATGATTTGGATCTGGTAGTTGACATGGTGATCTCTTGGGTAGGGCTATTGGAGCCTGATCTCCTTACCCCTGACGCAACCCTCAACATGTGTTCCTTCCAGAACATTGTTCTTCCATCCAGTGAAGATCTCTTGGAAGCCATGACCGAGTTTTGTCCCTTGACATGGTGTCCTTCCAGAGCGTTATCCTCTTGGAATCCATGATCAAGAAGAGTCCACGAGCATAGTTTTCCTCTCTGTGGCAAGCTTGTTAAAAAATGAAATAGAAGCTACAAGCATAGTTTCTCTTCTTTGTGGAAAACTCGTTAAAAAATGAAACATAGGCTTTAAGCATAGTTTTCCTCTCTGTAGCAAGCTCATTAAAAAATGAAACATAAATCTAGGGATTGAACCCAGAGCCATGAGCATAGTTCTTTTCCTGTGTCAATCTCGCTAAAAAATGAAACATTCACCTCTCCTATCGAGTCGAGTCTTTCGTTAGGTCTCGTATTTGAACCGTCATTTCATCCACCCTTATCCCTTTTCTCCATCTAGTAGAGAAATTGGTGACAACCTCAAAGTTAGTGAATGAATTGAAGCTTGGGGGACATGTCTCTAGCCTTTGATGATCATTCTGGAGTTAAGCCACTACCTTTCAAGCTAGGGGCATATCGAGATTAGTCTTTGTTCTTTCTCGTGCTCGTAAATACATGAGAATGCAACCGAGAAAACTTTTATCTCTTTTTCGGGCTCACATGGTTACACGAAAAAGGAACCCCCTGGAGTCTCCTTTAAGCTCTTTTCAGACTCTCTAAACATGAAAATATTGTCGAGTGATCTTGCTTCCTTTCACACTCGTTAAAAGGTTTGAAAGGGCGTATTTCGAGTGATAATTTATCTCTTTTTCGGCCTCGCAAGACTAACATTACGAAAAAGGACAACATTAAAGTAATCCTTAAGTTGTTTTCAGACTCTCTAAATATAAAAACCACCGATTTTACCTTCTCTGGACTCGTTAAACATTCATACATTGAAGGGCTCCTATGAGACCAAACCCTTACTTCTTCTAGTTCGTTAAATAAAGGAAGATGGACTTACCGAAGGTGAGTTATATCAAGTATGTGTTACCCTCCTCGAGCTCATTAAATTAAAAAGAGGTACTCATCTATTTGGATGGGGGCAAAAATTGAAGGAAACACGCCAAGCAGTTTTTGAGAACACTATCAGTGACTCTTACGGTCGCCCTTGAACACAACACTTTGTCTTTGCAGGCATTTTAATCTGCTGAACCTCTGCATTGAGCCAATCCGCTGAGTTTCTTTTACTCCTTTGGGTCACCTGACGAAAGTCACAACATCCACTACATCATCAAGTTTTGGTCCATGTCACGTTTCTGCTGTTGTGACTCAGTGTTCAAGGGAAGTATCTGCCTCGAGAGTCAGTCATTAAAAATATCCTTTTTCAATGCCCATGTCAGTCTATGTTCATTTGATCTACCAATTACATCTCTTTGTCAGTTTCGTGTCATTGATGGGGGATACATCAAGGCCCTCCTTCGACGAGTCTATTCCTGTTGACTTTAACACATTATCCAGTAACTAAACTTAGAAACCAGTTAGTACCTTTGGACCTACATACCTCAATGGTAGGCCTCCTCATGTCTGACAGGGGCTTTATATCATTGACCCCTAATCGGGTGATTCCATGGATTTTCGACTTCAGCTCATCCATTCACATTTGTTGGAATGTACTAGAGTACCTTGGGAATCATTGACATCAACGGTGATCTCCCTCACACTTGTTAACGATTTACATCATTGACCGATAATCAAGTGGTTTCTGCCATGTTCGACATCAGGACATCTATTCACATGGTTAGATTCATACTACATCGGGATTGTTAAGAAGACCCTGGGTTGAGTCATCATTCTTATGTATACTTTGCCTAGGTTGCGAAGGAGTTATTTTGAAGTATGGCACATATACTGTTACATAGATCCACTTTGTATTTGTCGTGGCTATGTCTTGTCGTCTTGTAGATCTACTGTCTATTTTTTGTGGCTACAATCAGTTCAGGTCATGGGAGTATATATCCACATTGTATCTTCAATGGCTATACCTTTTATCAATATAATTATGGATCCTCAGTGTATTTTATGGTGGCCATACCTAATTTTTTTTTATCACTCAAGCATAGGTATGCCTGCCTTGGGTTTGAAACATGTCATAATATTTGTTTGATGGTTGTATTTTTCCATCCTCTCTGTGTCCATACCCTTGCTTGAAAAAGTCTACAAAGTACTTCAGTCATCATTGTCTTCTGACTTCACACTTTGGGGGGAAATCTGTTGCACATCAAAATCACTCATTGCAATGATGGCTAGTGTCGTCATTATAAATATCGCAAGTGTTGCAAACATCACAATGTTATCTTGTATATGTCATCTCTCTAATGACATCATAAAGACACTTAAGACACCTCAAAAGGCTAGTCTTGAAGAAGAGAAATCAATTGACAAGGAGTACAAGCCTTTTGCCTCTAAAAAAGGCACTCAAAAGTCAAATTTGGGAGGGAGATCTCCACTACATACTCTCAAGGAGTGCTGGTGCTCTGTACCCTCTTATAGATTAGCGTTCCAGCACTCTGTGTCCCTTTTGAGGGAGCGCTGGCCTTTTTTGGGTGAAATTTGGTTTGTTGGAGGAAATCAGGGAAGAATCCCCTCAATATATGAAGGTTGTTGGATTCGAATCTGAGTTCGAGGCATGATCTTAGGGGATATCCACAATTGAAGGAGAGGAATCCTCAACTTATCCCAAATATATCTCAAGTGGTTAGGTCTCTTCAATCCTTTATAAGGAGGCCTCTTCATGGTGAAAGAATAGATGGAAATCGAAAATTGTACCTAACTTATGATCTCATAAGAAGGTATAAGAGGGACAATATAGAAGCATCAAACTTATGATCTCATGAGGAAGATGAACAATTAAGCATCAACATTCTGTGTGGATTATTTGAGCAAGGGTCTGGACAAAGGGAGCTTGGTGAAGCTGCTGCACCTTCATTAGAGGATTGTAAGTACTCTTCATTTGTTCTCATTAATATATATACATGCTTGGCCTGTTTCTTTCAAGTTTATGTTTGTTCAACATGAACTTGTCTTCAATAGATAGATCTGTATTTGGGCTAATCTTGGTAGAATAGGAAGTTCGTTGTATCTTTGTTTGTTCTACAGGACCTATCGAGGAGCTTGGGATTGAAGCCCAACTTGGACTTTATGAGGAAAAACACCATTTAAAAAAGGTACACGTTTCTTCTTCCTCTTCATTCATTAGCTTAATTAGATCTAAAAGGATGTCAGTGACCAATGATAGCACCTTTTCTATCTTGGTTTTAGGGGTCTAGATACCAAGAGGGAATCCGCTTGTTCGCAGGAGGATTCACCTGTAACAATCTCTTCTCTGATTATGACCTGAGGCTGAAGGATACTTCTCATCTCTGAATGTTTGCATGAAGTTTCTTTTGAATCTTCCTCCTTTCTTTGTATGAAGTGAAAGAGCATGGTTTTCATCAGGGGATTCTTCCACTCCTCTATTTCTAAGTCTAAGTTCTTCTTTAATACAGTCTGTCCATAGACGATCAAAGGTTGGTAACTTTTCTCTTCCACGGATGCTTTGAAGAAAAGGTTCCCAGTGTTTTGGAATATTGTTGAGAGTAGATAAGACAAGTTCTCTATCAGACATGATTTCTCCAATGGCACCTAGTTGTTCTTTGATATCTGAAATCTTCATAAAGAAGGTAGCAACTGTATCACCTTTTGTCATCTTGGTACTTTGAAGATGACCTTTTAAGGTAATATCTTTGAGGGTGTTGTCACTTTCAAGCATATCTTTCAGTGCTTCATACATTTCATAAGTTATTTTCAGGTTGGCAATACGAGGTAGGAGATGATCTCTTACGAAGTAGATGATTATTTTTCTTGCCTTGACATATTCTTCCCTTCTTATTTCATTCTCTTCATCGGTAGTTGTATCTGGTAAAGTTTTTGTTACCACATTCAAAATGTCATGTTGTTCAAGGGTGGCCTGAAGCCTTGACTTCCAGGAGCTGAAGTTGCTTGATCCATCAAGCCTATATTCCACTAAAGTTTTTTTCTTCATTTTTTTCGGATTTCTTCACAAACTCTCGCCAATTGGACTTAGAAAACCTAATGGTTAGGTTGGACTAGTAACCTTAGGTTTGTTGGGCTTATGACTTCCAACAATAAAATTTGAGAGTGTCACATGAGTACTTGTTGAGATGAAACGTTTCTTCAAGAAGTTGCATAAACCCTAAGATCAAGATTTTGTAGAAAATTTTGGAACCCTAGAAACCCTAGGGCCAAAACCTCAAAATCCTCGAAAATTCACTTTGAAGATATCTAGAGGTGTGTTGAGGAAGACCGTACAATTTTATCCAAGTTTCAGCCTCAACGTCCACGTGTAAGGTGCTAAAAAGGCCAAACAAGTGAGGGTCGTACAAATTTCTACAGAAACCCTAGAGGCCGTACAGAACTACAGAAGGAGGATGACTTAGCTTTTAAGTGCTTGTGTAGGGGTTATTCAAGACCTATGCTCTGATCCCATGTTTATTTTTCAAGGAGAAAATTTTAAGCAGGAAGTTCATTTCATTTTAGCATTTTACTTAAACCATAAACAATTTGTTGTAGCAACCAAGATCACAAGAAGAAACACCATGCATAAGTACACAAGAAGTATCCTAGGAAACCCTTCTCAACAAGGGAAGAAAACCCATCCAATCCTTTGCTATATTCTTCAATAGAAAGACTTCCACCACCATAAACACCTAGCACACAAAAGGGTTCTCACAAACCCTAGAAACCTAGCGCCGAAGAGAGGTGCACACTTTTCCCAGGAAGAGGTGTTTGCTAAAATTTCCAAACTCACACTTAAGATATGATTCCTCAATGGGGAATTTACCTTTACTTATATTATACTTAACCTGTCAACAAAAGTGTCTATTGGAACAATAGGGACAACCTCACTAACTCACAATATAATTAATAATTACCATATTAATTATATTTTACATTAAGGTGGGGCCAACCTGTACCCTTTACATTACAATTAGGATTACAGGTAAGTTTGACTCTTGAACAATATAGCAAAGGATCTCATACACCCACTAGGGATCAACCACTAGGGGCACATCCATAGGGATGTCCATATATTTATCTCACTGCGTCTCATAGGAGAACCACACTCACTAGTGCTCAACCACTAAGATCACGTTCACCTGTGCTCATCCATAGGCACGTCCAACTCAACAGATCTTCTTTCCCACTGCATTACACGGGAGAGTCATATGGAGTTCATCATCTCAAATATCTGCTCAAAGGAGGCTAATACATCGTTTTCATCTATGTCTCATAACAATGCACTCAAGTCATAGGAATTCACACGTTCACCTGTGCTCAACCACAAGCACGTCTAACTCAACAAATCGTCTTTCTCACTATATTACACAGGAGAATCATCTGGATTTCTTCTCAACTCTATGTAAGGAGGAGGCCAACACAACGTTCAAGTTCTGTCTCATATAGGAATGACACACCCAACTCATGGACTTTCTCTCAAGTCGACTCAATCATTCTGTATCCTGGAGGATGTCTCACGTAGCTGTAATCATCAACACTTTTAACCTAAAGCTGTGCTAGGTACTATAGGAAATCTTCTTAGTGTGCATTATGGCAAAGACAATTCTACAAGTTGATTCACTGATTGTCCATCTATATCTACTTATGATACATTGTGGATCATGGTTTGCTTCTGATGTCACAAATGTGTTTTATTGATTATAAAAATATTACATGTTTTTAATGTGATTCGTGGAATGGTACAACTTATTGGAAATGATGATATCATTCACATAGGATTATTGTGATGACATGTTTAAATATGGATGCATATGGCGAATGGTTTGTCTATATGTTATTACAATTATTTGCAAGTGGCTATTTAGTGATGAATGTAGTTGTATATTGTAAGGTATTAGATATAATATAATATGTACAACATGAATATTCAACAGATATCAATGGACAACAAAATATGAGAAGAGAAACACAAAAAATAATACATTTACTCAAAGAAAACAATGTTCACTTGCCTCTTTGAGGGGGAAACCTCCAACAGAGCAGAGCTCTATTACAATAATTCTCAAGACAAGATTTATCATGCCTTCTACTCTTATTTATACTAATTCTATCTTCTAAATAACATTATAGAGGAAGATATTTATAGAAGCAGAAGCTTCTATTAGGCCTTCTTACATTGACTTGTTCACATTTATTAAATATGCCTTACTAACTAATGTTGGAATTTATTACATGGAGAATATATTTATCCCTTATTAACTAATGTCGACCTATAATACATGGAAAATATATTATTTTATCTACGTGAGGGGTTAGGTCCCTAACACGTCCTCCCCCTTAAAAAAGGGCCTTGTCGTTAAGGCTTAAGATGAGGAAACTACTGCAAAATGGTAGTTGGTTCCTAGGTGGAATCTTCTGGTGGAGTATCCTTCAAGTGAACCAAAAAATCTTTGATGGTGCGCTGACAGAGACAACACTCTCTCTGGTCCAATACATCTTGTGGCTGCAACCAAATGGAACCTTCTTCATCCAACTCTGGTAGGCTTGTTTGGGTGTGGCATTTGGTGCCAATCACTTTCTTTGGAAATGCGACATGAAAAAAAGGATGTAACTTGGTGTGACTGGGAAAAGCTAACTAATAAGACACTGGCCCCACACATTTGATAATAGTATAAGGACCATAATATTTTGGTGCAAGTTTCTGACACTGCTGGGCTTTGAGTGAAGTTTGCTTGTATGGTTGGAGGTGGAGAAACACCTGATCTCCTTCAACAAATTGATGTTCGAAACGACCCTAGTCTGTCCGTTGCTTCATGTGATTTTGATCCATTACCAAATTTTCTTTAAGAGTACAAAGAATGTTCATGTAGATGGTAAGATTGTAGTCAACTTCCTAGACTTTGGAGACACCAGACATGTATGAGGGAAATAATGGTGGCTTATGTTCGTAGACTGTTTCAAAAGGATTCATGCGAGTGGAAATATGATAAGAGGTGTTGTACCACCATTTGGTGAGGGGTAGCCACTGAACGCACTGATGTTGTCGGTTAGACGCAAAACACCTCAAATATGTTTCCGAACACTTGTTGATTTCTTCTGTTTGGCAATCAATCTGGGGATGATAAACTGTGTTGAGATGCGATTGAGTTCCTTGGAGCCTGAATAGTTCTTGCCAGAAATTGCTAGTAAAAGTGGGATCACAGTTAGAAACAATAGAATGATGCATTCCATGGAGTTTGAAGATATTATCCATAAAAATTTGAGCCACTGTGGATGTTGTGAACAAGTGTTGAAGAGCACATAAATGAGCATATTTGGAAATATGATCCATTACCACCATGATGATTGACTTATTGCCTGATTTGGGTAAGCCAACAATGAAATCCATGGAAATATCTATCCAAATAGTAGGTGGAAGCGGAAGGGCTTGGAATGTACCAAGAAGTTGACATGTATCACATTCGGCCATAAAGGTGTGAATGTCCTATTTCATACCATCCCAGAAGAAAGATTGTTTTACCCTTTCATATGTTTTGGTAAATCCTAAATGGCCTGCTGTAGGTGAAGCATGAAACTCAAAGAGCACCTTGGTTTTAAGGGCCTATTTTTTGCTTAAATACAAGTGACCTTTATAGAAAAACTCTTCATTGTGCCAAGAGTACCCTGGAGCAATTTGCAGATCCTGTTGAAGTTTTTAGATTAGGCTGGAAATTTTGGGGTCTTGAAACCATTCATGTCGAACAACCTGAAGCTAGTATGCCACAATGAATGAGAGGGAAAAGAGGGACCCTTCATCTTCATATTTCTAGGAAAGAGAATGAACCACCACATTTTCTTTTCCCTTCTTGTAAATAATCTCATAATCATATCAAAACAACTTGGTCACCCATTTTTGTTGCTCGAGGATGAAATTTGTTGTTCCATGAAGTACTTGAGGCTTTGATGATTCGTTTTAATTTGGAATCGCTTTCCCAAAATATAAGGGTGTTGTGGTGGGAAATACCCCTACAGACTAGCACTTAGGGTTATATTATGCATGCAGATAAGACTTAAAGAATCCTACTTTCTACCGTCATCCCAGACCTAATCCCCATTTATTTGAAGCAAATACATGGTTAAACGAACATGCCTTGTTCCAGACGTTCGATGTCGATCCTTCTTCACACTTGATCACTTGCTAGCAGCTATCCTCTTAAGACTGAACTACGTACAAAACAAGCAACAAACTCTACATGCATTTGTTCTATAGATTAATGGGTTAGAGATTCAAACATATACTCACTAAACTATGAAGAACTCATATAGTGGGACGGGAAAAGCATTTCTTTATTATTAACTTTAATGAATCAACTTACAATGTCAAGATCGGCCATTGCTCCATGAACCTGATCCTGGCCTCCTCTTCAAATGTCCTCCAACTTCTTTGCTTTGTATCTCTCTTTGCACAAGGATGGATAAAGGGTTGGGACAATAGGAATGTGCAATTGGGTAGAGTTTCTTTACTCTTATTCTCCTCTTTCAAATGGGACCCGTAACCCTTCATTTATAGGCTAGAAGAAGCTAGGTATTTGGACGAACCCTTGACCATGCATGGCCGGGAGTTTCAGTTAACTCACCCAAAGCTGTGTGTTCCATCGACAACTTTCCTTTTTTCGTTCTTTTGTAGGTACACGCAGGCTGTTTTAGGTCAGCTAGTGTGTACACACGTGCAGTAATGGAGTAGGGCGCGTGGGCCCTTATAAAAGAGGTATTTTAAAGAGTTGTTCAACAATGCTTTGGCAATGAAGGGATCTGAGATGGCCTGATGCCAGGTAAACATGTATGGTGCAAATTAGGGTTATAACAAAGGGTGCTAGAGATCTACTGCATGAAAAATATCCAACATTTCCTTTTCATAAATCGATTGGCCTAGATGTCAGTCCGACAAATGTTTGTTGGTGAAAGCCAAAGGTCGTCCATCTTGCACGAGGATTGCCTCGATTCCTCTCCCGGATGCATCACATTCCAGAACAAAGGTCTTGGTGAATTTAGGTAGGGACAATACATGATTAATGCACATAGCTTCTTTCAAGGCTTGGAAGGATTGGTTGGTTACTAGAGTCCAATTGAAAGCATTATTTTTAAGGAGAGTTGTGAGAGGAGCTACAATTTTGACGTAATTATGAACAAACTTGCGATAATAGTCCATCAAACCCAGAAAACCACGTAGAATCTTATGAGTTTTAGGGCGAGGCCAATTATTCATAGCTTCAATGTTCTTTGGATCCACCCTTACACCATCCTTGCCAACAATATGACCTAGGTCCTCAACTTCAAATGCACCAAAAGAACATTATATTGTTTGAGGAAAAGTTGGTTCTTGGAGAGGATATGGAGAACTTGATCTACATGGGTGAGATGGGTTGTCCAGGATTTACTATAGATGAGAATATCAACAAAGAAAACTAACACAAAGTCGAGGAAAGGACGAAAGACATGATTCATGAGGCTTTGAAAAGTGGAGGGATCATTGCAGAGATCGAAGGTCATGACCAAGAACTCATAGTGGCCCTCATGAGTGTTGTATTCCTTGAGATATTTCCTAGATAAGGAAACAATGCCAAGGACATTTAAAAATTTCAGGGGGTTGGGTTTTTAAGGTCTATTTAGAGAACATAAAGTTTAATACTGGTTTTGACTTATATTTTGATGATAGTTTCCAATTACTAAGTGTCAAACTATAAAGGACATAAATCTTAGTGCTTTTGAAAAATTTGAATTTAATATCGTTGGAAGAAAGTGGGAGAACAAAATCAAATAGTAAAATGATGAATTAATATGATAAATATAAATTTAACCCTTGATAGCAGAAAATGAAAATTAAGTATTAATAAGTTTTTATCTGTTCATGAATAATTACATTTCAAACCATAAAAATTTTCAAAGTTAAAGATATAGGTCGTAATTTAAACTTGCAGTTAAAACAATGGAATCTGTAACTTTAACACATGCTTGTTAAATGAAAGTAGTGGTCATACTAAATTGTCTTTTTCATCAACTCATGTATACTTGAAAAGAGAGAAATTAACCAGAAAAAAATACCACAAAGAAGGAACACATATGCCAAAGTCCAAAATCCAAAATCCTTTATGTTTGGAAAAGATGATCTTTATTAAAAAAATTTAAAGCTAAAATAAAAAATCCAGCCCATGATTACATTGAGTTGTCGCTCCTTTATACAAAAAGGCTCTTCAACCAAAATCAGTTGGGATGACTATATTTCAATGTCTGATTTACAACAACAAACCTTATTTTCTAAAACTAGAACAATTACATTCGAAAATAGGAAGATGCCCTGGATATTAGAAACCAATATATTGGATGCATTTTGATGGTGAATCAAGATTGGGTTTCACAATTTCCTGACCAAATTTTCTCTAACAACTCATCTAGTTATCAATCAATAAGTATAATCTCCACCTAACAAATAAAATCTTCTAGATTAACTAATCTAATATTCATTTTCATGTTTTGGATGAGAGGATTTGAAATGTCCTGAGCCAAAATGCGATAAAATCTGCGTCAGTGTTACGAGGAATAACTCTCTATGGTTTGGGGTAAGACCACAACAGACATAACGACACCTAGAAATCAACTCTAATCTCAAGTATGCTAGATAAATGGAAATACTAACAAAAGAAAGGATAAAAGCGTACCTCTTTCAGATGTCCGTAGGAGACCACTGATTGAGCTCACGATCCGATGCTTGATACCTACAACTTGTCCTCAACATCCAAGATATACAAGCATATGGATAATATATGAAATGTTAGCATATAAACTAACATAGTCCACCAACATGTATAATAAATTTACCCATGGAAAATAATACAAATATTTGTAACATATAATTTGACGAGAAAATAGTATTTCTATTAATATAATCAACAAAAGTACATAGGTGACAACTTTCTGTAACGACACTTGACGAAACCAAGAAACTAAATTCCTCCACATGGGCCTTCAACACTTCAATCCTCCACAAGGAAAGCTCATAAGTTTTAGGAGTAATTGGGTTCCTCCTTCAAAAAATAGGGAGAGCTTGGGGGCTGAATATAAGGGAAGTTCAGACTTAAGGACAAAGGGATGTACACTCAATATGAGGAAAATTTTCTCTAGAGTGTATTTCCTCTCAACTTTTTCTCCTCTTATTCAAGGCTTGTATATGGCTCAATTTATACCCTCCAAAGGGAATTGAAAGGTCAAATCAAAGTGTTTCCAACACATGAAAGGCCAAGGGTTATGGATCCCATGACTTGGCATGGAAAACCCAAAATATTTTTAATTTTGTGCACAAAACCCGATGTACGTGGGCTATAATGGAGTAACCCGCGTATACACAAGTTGTCTTATTGTAGCTCGCGTATATGAATAAAAAAATGATTTTTTGACTTTGCATTGAGAAAAATGGGGAAATTGAGTCTATAGAGGGAAATGGGAGGCCACCAAAGCATGATGCATAGAGTGTGGAAAAAAATTCTATAACATATGCCCCCTAATGTGTGAGGTCAGAGAAGTAATCACGATGGCCAAAATACATTATAATTCCTAGAAGCAATCACAATGGCCAAAATACATTATAATTCCTAGAAGTGGAGCAGTGAGGACCCACTTGGAGGAACTAATCACTCGTCATACGTGGCACGGGATGAATTTGGTTTAATATGACTTCACATCCACACCCATTTATTATATACCACACAATTTGAAACAAGAAATAGATTATAACCATCGATTTGGGATCGTGCTAGATCTAACCTGCAAACAAGTGCAAACATTAATAATATATATTACAAAATTTAATAATTTGATTATAAATTAAAACTATATATATATATATATATATATATAAATATATAATATAATACATCACTGTTTAATTACAATTTCTATTATATACACTTTTAAATAATTATCTATTAAGCAAAAATAACAAAACTAACCTCACTGTCGTTTAACTAGGATAGAGTAAAAATTAAACAAACATATACATTCTAGACTAAGCGGAAAAATTTAGGAAACAACTAATATAAGATAAAAACAAATTTTGAATTTCATCTAGAAATTTTAACCCATGTTACAACAACGAGTGTGAAATAAAGTCTTGGGGATGCATTCCTCTTTCATACGTATTTGGTAGTAGCCCAAACATAGGTAAAGTTTGGTAAAGTATTGAGCCCCACTGAGTTCATCCATAAGGTCATCTATGACTGGAATGGGGAATTTGTCCTTGATGGTAAGTTTGTTAAGGGAACACAAATCATGACACATGCGCCGAGTGCCTTCCTTCTTGAGGACCATGAAAACATGGGAAGAATATGGGATGGTATTGGGACAGATAACACCCGCTTCTAACAATTCTTTGACAATTTTCTCAATTTCATTTTTTTAAGAAAAGGGATAACGATAAGGGTGAACATTGGGAGGAAGATTGCCCAGGATTAAAGGAATGGAATGGTCATGGTCTCCATGGGAGGGGGGAATGCCCTGAGGAGTTTGGAAAATAGTGAGATGGCGGGAAAGGATCGTTGGAAGGTCAGGGTGTACCAAGGGTGTCTCAACTGCTTGAATGGAATGGAGTTCGACAATGATTCTAGAATGACCTTTTTTGAGTAACTTTTCCATGTGATGGGAACTGATGATCTCTGGAGACCCTTCTGTAATTCCTTGGAATTTATATTTTTTTCCTTCCTATTGGAATTGCATGGTTAATTCCTTAAAATCCATTGTGATGGGGCCAAGAGCACGTAACCATTCAACACCAAATACAATGTGACAACCACCCATGTCAATAGCAAACATGTGATATTTCAGGTTATACTGACCAATTTGTAGGCACACATTTTCACAACGCCACCTGCATTTCATGGAACCACCATTGGAAATCATGATTTGAAAATTGTTGACAACATGGATATAGAAATTGACTTCTTGAGAAAGGTGTCGATGTATGAAATTATGAGTGCTACCACTGTCAACTAGGATGATGACTTTCATGTGCTTAATGTAACCAATCAATTTGAGGGTTTGGGGAGCAGAAAAAAACAGCGAGAGCATTCAGTGAAATCAATGGTTCAACTTCAGGAGGATCATAGGGTGGCGTAGGATCATCTATTTTGGGTAGTTATGTTTCAGGTGAAACCTCAATGTCTTCATTAGAAACATCCTTTGAAATGGCCATAACAAGTTTTTGTTATTTACACTTGTGCCCGAGAAAGTATTTATCATCACAATTGTAGTAAAGACCCTTGAGTTGGAATTCAACCATTTCTTCCCTTGTTAATTTTTGGACCTTTAGAGGAGGGGCCTAAGGATTAGGGGTGGTGGGGAACAAAAGTGGTTTTTCTGCTCTGGGCCAAGATGACATGTTGTGCCTCCTTGACACATTTAGTTTCTTCCAACCAAGTCTGAGGGCAAGCCATGATGACCGAGGCTTAGATTGTTGGAATTACTAATACAACTGAGA
>JZKD02S1896593.1:0-10713 GCA_000966675.3 Picea glauca | reverse complement strand
AAGCGAGACATGACAAGCATTGTGTTGATCACAGTTTCAAAGTTGGTGATGAAGTGTGGCTTTACATCAGCAAGGAGAGGCTTAAAGGAGAAGGTAAAAAGTTGAAACCAATTCGCTATGGTCCCTTCAAAATTGTTGACTGGTAACAATGCTTTTCATTTAGATTTGCCTCCATATATGCAGATGTATGCAGTTGTTAATGTTGAGAATTTGAAGTTGTATGAGCCTCCATTGATTGATGATCAAGGAGAGCATGTTCAGATTCATTCCCTTGATGATTTTTCTCCAGAGTATCTAACAGAACTGCAGGAAGACACCATCCTTGACAGGAGAATGCGAACTTCGAAGCGAGGAAATGTGGAGTATTTGCGAGTTGGTCTAAAAGGGACAAATCCAAGCAAGACCAAGTGGATTGAGGTTGGAAGGGTGAGGGAACTTTACCCTCATCTTCACATAGACTGAGATAGTCTTTTGGTGGTCCAAAAGCTTCCCAATGGGGAGGTGTGATCAGAGGATCAAATTTTGCTCACTTTTCAAAGTGCTCGGAATGCAACGAAAATAATGCCATTGCGTCCGTCTCGTCTTCTTGATTCCGGTGGTATATTTACTTTCTCAAACCGAGTCCGTATGGAGAAGATATTGCGATCTGTTCGCCAAGCCAAACAGGCAAAAATTTGATACTGACTGTACCTATCCGTACAATCCGTACAATCCATATGGTCTGACATGGCAAGGCCGTATAGACCGTACGGTGATGACATGGCAGTTGTTTATTGGTTGATTGCTGGAGAATCGGGTGATGACACATGTCTAGTTGGTGGCAAATAATATGAGGACACGTGGCCCAATCCATGGGCACCACGTGTCCCCCTCATTATTGGTTTATGTGTTATATAATATGTAATGGGAGTCCGCGGGGTTCGACCCCCGGACCTCCCCTCATATGTAATGACTTCACAACCTTCCACTAACCACTATGCCGACTTGTTCCTTGTTTCATATATCAAACGCGCATATATTTAAACTTGCTTGTGTATTCAATGGAAAGGGGGGGTCAGGTCGGGGCTTAGCCCTGACCCGTGGTTTCATTCCACAACATATGACCATTGTATATGCCAAATCATGCGCGCATTGTAAACCATATATATATATGTTATATTGTATTAACATATGTGTTGGGGTTTGGAACTATAACCAACGGTTAAACGCGCGGGGGTTATAACCCGTGGTTTTGTTATATGACCGGTGGGTTAAAACGCGTGGGAGTTATGTGGTTTTGAAACTGGAATAATGACTTAACCACTCGTTTGCCTAGCGCGCGGTCATATGCGCCATACGCCTAGGTGCCGAGGCGGTTAGGGGCTGGCACGCCCTTAACCGTCCTACGGTTTGCACCATTGGCACGGTTGCGCCCGATGCTGGGTTTTTGCGCTTAAATGAGTGTGTGAGCCAGGTTCATTCAAGGAGGGTGCGAATTGTAGAACTAGAGACAACAAGCTTGAAGAGGGAGACTTCCAGGAAGCCTAACTTCTTCATTTTTTGACCGATTGAGGTGCCGAAAGAGCCCAGACAGGGGTTTTGGGACACTGGGAAGCCATTGGAGCAGTCGGTTTGTCAGTTTGAGCATTGTAAGAAATGTTTTTGAGCTTGTTTTGAGAAATTAATAATAATGATCCATTGGAAGCTGGACCAGGAGATGTAGCCCAGAAGAGGGGTGAACTCCTTTATCAATTGTTGTGCATATGTGTTTATGTTCAATGTTTATGCTGCTGTCTATGTGTAATTTACATAAGTAATCCTTAATTTATGTGTTGCAAACTTATCCTGTTTCTTTAAACACATAACATTTCACTTGCAATAATTTTTCAAGTTTTTCAAGTCTTCTTCATTTTTAGATCAATTATGGATGCCATTTGTTTTATGACTCCTTTCCCATTAATGAATTGGAGTTGGAATGTTTCTTGCCCAGAGCCTATTCATAAATACCACTCAGCTCTCTGGGAAGAAAATGCAAAAGATGTTTTTTATGATGTTTGTCATTATGTAATTATCCCTCTGCACAAAATATTCTTCGGATGCAAACCCCCTCGCATTTCTGACACAGTTATAAAAAGACTCAAATCGGTTGCCGACTGGTTTATTGAGGAAAAGTTTTCCTATGTTAGGGTTTATGGCTGTTCCATTCCGCCTCACGCACTCCCGAAATTCTTACCAGATAGATTAGTATGCAGAGAAGTGGCTTATCAGTTAGCCAAGGGTGGTATTGGGTTAGAATTAAAAGCCCTTCAGAAAAAAGCATGACCATCTTTCCCTGTTCATATCGGGAAATTAACTTTATCAAACTTGGGACATTCTAAGGCAGAGGCCAAGTCATTGGAAGAAGTTAAGCTGGTAGACATCGAGCACAGGAAACACGACCCTTACCAAATAATTAGTCGTCATTACATACACTGTAATTTAAAAGCATATGAACATGAAGTTTCAATTTATGATGATATTTTAAAAGATGTTAAATCTTATGAGGAAGTGCAGAATAGGGTGTAGGCCTTGTCACCTGACTCACAGGTGGGGTTTTCATCTTTTCAACGACATAGGTGAAGCTTTCTGCCGAAGATTTTACAAGGTGAAATGTCGACTTCATTGCCAGAACAGGAAGAAACCCCTCCAGGGTTTGAAACTGATACTCAGGATAAGTCAAGTGACAAAGATAAATTGAAAGATCCTGAAATACCTCCTCAAAACACATAGGGTTCTCAGATAAAAGAACCAGGGACATAAAAGGGAAAAGGACTGGAAACAAGTCCAATAATTCTTGATGATATTCCAGAAAAGATTGGAGGAACTGCTTCAAAGGAACTTGGCAGTCCTATCACAACTTTGACTCCACTACAGTCTACTTTCGGAACCCCTCATGCAGGAGTTATATATGTTAGTGATCTAGAGCCAATTTCAAGAGATGAAATCCCCTCATCTGATTATTTTTTTAGCAAAAAACGAAGAGCTGTCTTGAAACAGGAAATTCATCCTATAGGAGAAAGATCAATTAAGAAGCATAGAGTTATCATAGATGGAAAGAAACTCAAGGATGGAGAATTCACTACAGAATTAGCAGGAACAATGGGTGCTATAGCATCATCTAATATTTATTCTGTAGGAAATCTAACAACAATGCTCAAGCAGAAAGATCAAGAAATAATTCAGTTGCAAGACAGATTAAAGGAAAATGAAAGGAATATTGGCTGGGGAATATAGAAGGGTCTAGAACAAGCTAGACTCAAAGATATGCAAGAAATCCAAAAGTTGAATAAAAACTTGGATGAGGCAAAACACATGATACAAGTCACTCAAGAACAGGTTCAAAAGCTGGGCGAAGAAAATAAATTTTTACAAGACAAGATTATTTCTATTGCTAACCAGGTTATTGAAATTGTGAAAATTTCAGGACACATGCATCAGAGATATATGCAAAAAATGAAGAGGAACAACAGAAAGTATTCTGCAATCTGGAAATTATCCAGAACTATTTTCAGGAATCAAATAGGTCCATGGACCAGGTGTTCCCGAAATAAAGAGAAGCAAAAGAAGTAAGGAATACTTTTCAAAAAGCAGTGGCTTCTTCACTAAAAGAAGAAATTGGAAAAAATCAGGAATTATCTATTTCTGAACAAGTAAAAGGAGATATAATGATAAAAGTTTGGGAATCGAAATTGGCTGAATACAAAAGAATTACAAAATAAGTTAACGAAGATTGTCAAGGAATCTTCAAACTGTTTGAAAAAGATTCATTAAATATTGGGGCAGATGGTTGTTCTGGGTTATTAGGCGAAATCAACATTGCCAGGCATCAACTGAAGTCAAGAGAAGAGCTCAAAGAAAGGAAAGTAGAAATTTCAAATATTAAATTGGTCAACATTACAAAAATAAATAAGTGGATGGTAACTTCAAGTTTAAGGTTGAAAAATGTTAAATTCACAGAGAAAACGATAGAAAGTCAGTTGCCAGATTTACAAAGAAGATTTTTTTCTTTTGAAGCAAATGAGATACCTGAGGCTCCCAGGATCTTAGTGAACGTTTTGGGAAAATGTGTTCAATGCGTTGAAGCAGAGAAAGAAAGTTCGTCAACGCAAATTTAAAACTTTTAAAAATGCTTTTATTTATTAGAATTTTGAAAGAAATTGTAAACGGTTGACATTATTTTATGTAACCATAATATTAGGGAGTTGGTTAGTTACCAACAAGAAACTTTGATAGAACTGTATAAATATAGTTTCAAAAGGCTGAGCAAAGGCTTCAGAATTNAAATAATTAGTCGGCATTACATACACTGTAATTTAAAAGCATATGAACATGAAGTTTCAGTTTATGATGATATTTTCAAAGATGTTAAATCTTATGAGGAAGTGCAGAATAGGGTATAGGCCTTGTCACCTGACTCACAGGTGGGGTTTGCATCTTTTCAACGACATAGGCGAAGCTGCCTGCCGAATATTTTATAAGGTGAAATGTCGACTTCATTGCCAGAACAGGAAGAAAACCCTCCAGGGTTTGAAAATGATACTCGGGATAAGTCAAGTGACAAAGATAAGTTGAAAGATCCTGAAATACCTCCTCAAAACACAGAGGGTTCTCAGATAAAAGAACCAGGGACAGAAAAGGGAAAAGGACTGGAAACAAGTCCAATAATTCTTGATGATATTCTAAAAAACATTGGAGGAACTGTTGGCAGTCTTATCACAACTTTGACTCCACTACAGTCTACTTTTGGAACCCCTCATGAAGGAGTTCTATATGTTAGTGACCTAGAGCCAATTTCAAGAGATGAAATCCCCTCATCTGATTATTTTTTTAGCAAAAAATGAAAAGTTGTCTTGAAACAGGAAATTCATCCTGTAGGAGAAAGATCAATTAAGAAGCATAGAGTTATCATAGATGGAAAGAATCTCAAGGATGGAGAATTCCCTACAGAATTAGCAGGAACAATGGGTGCTATAGCATCAGCTAATATTTATTATGTAGGAAATCGAACAACAATGCTCGAGCAGAAAGATCAAGAAATAATTCAATTGCAAGACAGATTAAAGGAAAATGAAAGGAATATCGGCTGGGGAATACAGAAGGGTCTAGAACAAGCTAGACTCAAAGATATGCAAGATATCCAAAAGTTGAATAAAAACTTGGATGAGGCAAAAAACATGATACAGGTCACTCAAGAACAGGTTCAAAAGCTGGGCGAAGAAAATAATTTTTTACAAGACAAGATTATTTCTATTGCTAACCAGGTTGATGAAATTGAAAATTTCAGGACACAGGCATCAGAGATATATGCAAAAATAGAAGAGGAACAACAGAAAGTATTTTTCAATCTGGAAATTATCCAGAACTATTTTCAGGAATCAAATAGGTCCATGGAACAGGTGTTCCAGAAAGAAAGAGAAGCAAAAGCAACAAGGAATACTTTTCAAAAAGTAGTGGCTTCTTCACTAAAAGAAGAAATTGGAAAAAATCAGAAATTATCTGTTTCTGAACAGGTAAAAGGAGATATAATGATAAAATTTTGGGAATCGAAATTGGTTGAATACAAAAGAATTACAAAAGAAGTTAACGAAGATTGTCAAGGAATCTTCAAACTCTTTGAAAAAGATTCATTAAATATTGGGGCAAATGGTTGTTCTGGGTTATTAGGCGAAATCAACATTGCCAGGCATCAACTGAAGTGAAGAGAAGAGATCGAAGAAAGGAAAGTAGAAATTTCAAATATTAAATTGGTCAACATTACAGAAATAAATAAGTGGATGGTAGCTTCAAGTTTAAGGTTGAAAAATGTTAAATTCACAGAGAAAACGATAGAAAGTCGGTTGCCAGATTTATAGAGAAGATTTTTCTCTTTTGAAGCAAATGAGATACCTGAGGCTCCCAGGATCTTAGTAAACTTTTTGGGAAAATGTGGTCAATGCGTTGAAGCAGAGAAAGAAATTTCGTCAACGCAAATTTAAAACTTTTAAAAATGTTTTTATTTATTAGAATTTTGAAAGAAATTGTAAACGGTTGACATTATTTTATGTAACCGTAATATTAGGGAGTTGGTTAGTTACCAACAAGAAACTTTGATATAACTGTATAAATATAGTTTCAAAAGGCTGAGCAAAGGCTTCAGAATTTTTGGGAAATAGCCTTTTTTGGTAATTTCAATTTTGAAGTTCATCGGAATAGAAATCGCACACAAGATTATGGATCCTGCAATTTTGTAACTATGTGTCTTCCCCTGTTTATCATGCTTTGTTAAATTCTCCTTTTGATTTTTTTTTTCTAACAAGTAAATCAATTTGAATTTACATACATTGTTGTTTATTATTTCAAATTGGTTTGGATGTTGAACGTATTACAGTCTTTCCTCTGAAATTACTTTAGTAATTTTAAGACCTGTAAAACCTTATGTTCCTTAATATTTAACTCTGTTAGAAATCTTGTTTTTCTTTCATCGTCGTTAATTGAAATATAAGATTCTTTCTTGATAAAAGCCTTATATTTCTCTGTATTGTGTTTCGTTGTTTATAATTTCAAAATTGTTGCAAAACCAGGAAACGGCCTTGAATGTAATTTTACATTACTATTATAGATTTTAAAATTGTTTTCATTGATCTCATCTCCGGAAATCTGAAGTAACCAATTGATTAAAAACCCATTTTATAAACCTTTTAAACTTTATCATCCGTGACTGTCCCTAATAGCAGACAACCTAATGTAGAACTGGGCCTTCAGAATCAAATCAACATTTCCCTAAGTTTATTTAATACTAATTTACAAACAACGACTAATAGGGTTGAGTTAGAATGATCATGGGCTACTATTGAACATGGCATTAGCATCCAAGAACAACAAGAAGTGAGACATAGACAGATGAGAAACTAAATCTGCTCTGATCTTTCTCTAATTCCCTAATTCCAAATCTTTTCTTTTAATTATTTTCGGATGCCTTGACGGTATGTTTTATAGCACCCATTGTTCCTACTAATTCTGTAGCGAATTCTCCATCCTTGAGTTTCTTTCCATCTATGATAACTCTATGCTTCTTAATTGATCTTTCTCCTACAGGATGAATTTCCTGTTTCAATAAAGCTCTTCGTTTTTTGCTAAAAGAATAATCAGATGAGGGGATTTCATCTCTTGAAATTGGCTCTAGGTCACTAACATATAGAACTCCTTCATGAGGGATTCCGAAAGTAGACTGTAGTGGAGTCAAAGCTGTGATAGGACTACCAAGTTCCTTTGAAGCAGTTCCTCCAATCTTTTCTGCAATATCATCAAGAATTATTAGACTTGTTTCCAGTCCTTTTCCCTTTTATGTCCCTGGTTCTTTTCTCTGAGAACCCTCTGTGTTTTGAGGAGGTATTTTAGGATATTTCAACTTATCTTTGTCACTTGACTTATCCTGAGTATCAGTTTCAAACCCTGGAGGGGTTTCTTCCTGTTCTGGCAATGAAGTCAACATTTCACCTTGTAAAATCTTCGCCAGGCAGCTTCGCCTATGTCGTTGAAAAGATGAAAACCCCACCTATGAGTCGGGTGACAAGGCCTGCACCCTATTCTGCACTTCCTCATAAGATTTAACATCTTTGAAAATATCATCATAAACTGAAACTTCATGTTCATATGCTTTTAAATTATAGTGTATGTAATGCCGACTAATTATTTGGTAAGGGTCGTGTTTCCTGTGCTCGATGTCTACCAGCTTAACTTCTTCCAATGACTCGGCCTCCGCCTTAGAATGTCCCAAGTTTGATAAAGTTAATTTTCTGATATGAACAGGGAAAGATGGCCATGCTTTTTTCTGAAGGGCTTTTAATTCTAACCCAATACCACCCTTGGCTAACTGATAAGCCACTTCTCTACATACTAATCTATCTGGTAAGAATTTCGGGAGTGCGTGAGGCAGAATGGATAATTACATAATGACAAACATCATAAAAAACATCTTTTGCATCTGAAGAATATTTTGTGCAGAGGGATAATTACATAATGACAAACATCATAAAAAACATCTTTTGCATTTTCTTCCCAGAGAGCTGAGTGGTATTTATGAACAGGCTTTGGGAAAGAAACATTCCAACTCCAATTCATTAATGGGAAAGGATTCATAAAAAAAATGACATCCATAATATATGCAGACATATAAAAAGACACTGGTTGTCCTTTTGACATGGCTGTTTTGTAATTCACAACCTCTTATGTGAGGTTATCTGACAAAATTTTATGCCAGTTAAAACTGTGTCCTTTTGAAACTTCCTCTAAGAAAGGTGTCGCGTATGCATGAAAGCGACAAGGATCCTTTCTCCCGAAAATTCTACATAACATCATTGCTACGTAAACCATATATTCGCTTAAGGAAGTTGTGGCATAAATCCCATGTAAATCAGCCCTAAACTTATTTTCATCCCTGGCCCATCCTTTAATCATGTCAGGGTATGTCTGGCCCGCTTCAATGCATTCTTTTCTTTGAAACTCGACTAAAAACTCAGAATTAAAGGTGTGTCTATAATTGGGCGAGAGCTTATACATTACTTGAATGTGCTCATGCCTGAATGAGCCGATGACAGCT
The DNA here is from genome assembly GCA_000966675.3 of Picea glauca. Classification (NCBI taxonomy): domain Eukaryota; kingdom Viridiplantae; phylum Streptophyta; class Pinopsida; order Pinales; family Pinaceae; genus Picea; species Picea glauca. The sequence continues at coordinate 2,117 of JZKD02S1896593.1, read as the reverse complement.
CCTTACTCGTTCAGAATGCTTCTTGTTGGAATATCTACTTTATCCAGAGCCCAGCCGATCATATCGGTATATGACACAAGTCTTAGACGTGCAGCAACCTTATGAAGCTCAAACTCGGCAATATCTCGGGGGTGATTTTCCGAATCAGGGTCTGCATATTTGAGCTCATCCTCCATCTTTTCGTAAATTCCAGTCCACGATTTGACGGAGTGTACGTCGAGTGGAGTAGTATCAGAAATAACATCGCCTTCTTGCTGGTCTTCGTTTTTCTTCGGAGCTTTTTTGGGTGCCATAAATCTTCGTTAAGCTTGAAAACCTGTCACAGAGAGTGGATGAGTAAGCTCAACTTTTAGAATGAAAATACAAATGTTTTGAACGTTTACTTCGAATATATCATAAAAATATTGAGATTTGTACCTCTGTTACGAAGTTAAAGCTCTTAATGCAAAAGATATTTTCGAAGATATGCATTTAATGTTTGTACCTAGGCTTTCTCGGTGTTTTCAAATATAATAGAAACTTACTTAATCATACAATGATGTGTTAATGAACATTCAAATAAAGATTAACTTTAAAACCCTTTTAGAAAGATGATTTATTAATGTTAATTATGAGTTAAGTCTGAAAACATGACTTTTCGGGGTTTCGGCACTCTTGATGTCGAAAAAATATGTCATCGAAGAAACTCGATCGCCAAAATCGCGATGTATTATTTTAAATTAAAACGTTTTTAGTATGTTAATTAATCGATATTAGACCTTTTCGGGATTTCGTTAATCGGATAATCGAGAATCGGGATTTCGGGAAATCTGATGACATGAGTTCGTGCTCTCATGGAATCGTGAATCCGGAAATCGCAAAATGGCGATGACCTATTTCTTTAAAACACGGTTTAACTTATCTTAATCAATCTCATTAATCAAAATTAATGCCAAAACAGATATAGTTTATTTCAAATGTGAATTATGAGTTGGGATTTATGTGATCGGGATTTCGGGAAAAAGGATGACAAGAAACACGCTTCTCATAGAACCGCGAATTCTGAAATCGTGATGTAATTATTTAACTCTTAATCATTCTTAGCAGAGATTAGATTAATTCAAATCTTTACTTAAGGATCAAATGTATCACGAAATCGGGAAAGCGGGAAATACAATGACAAGAGTATATGATCTTATTGAACCGCAAATCCCGATATCGCGACGTGATTAACTTAACTTTTAAACCCTTTTAATTGAGGATTACGTAATTTATGTTTTAATTAAGTCTTAAAGTATCGAGAAATCGGGGATCGGGGTTTCGCAATTCAATTTGCATCAAACATTTGTTTACTCAAAACCCTGAATCCCGATTTTTTTTAGGTTTAAATTAAAATTCGTAAATTTTAAATTACTGCCCGTTTAAAAGATTTTTTCAAAGAGTGTTTGAAAACTTATATTTGTTTAGATTTTTTCCGTTCATTTTCCAAAAATAAACAATTAAAGGCATCGCGAATTTATAAGTGACGAAATTCTTGTTTTACGAAGGCCGAGAAACGCCAAGACTTGAAAATAAAAAATCTAGGTCTTAAGGATAAAAGATTTCAAGATCTGTTTCAACACAAAGAATATGAAAATACCAACAAGGAGGTTGAAGAAATAATTACACAGACAGTTGATGAGAAGTGGACCAGGATACCAAAAAGAATGAATGATTACAAAAGAGATGAATATCCAAGAAGACCTTCTACCTTCAGGAATCAAAGAAGCTTCAATCAGTATAAAGGAAACTACAGAAGAGTAGATAATGAACCCAGATGGACTACATCACAAAGAAGGTTACTTACTCCCAAGTATCAAAATTTCTTTCTTGGTCATTGTTATACTTGCAAAAATTTTGGACATAAGGCAATTAATTGAAGAATCAATGAAAGTAACAAATACACAAGAAACATAAATGGTGTAAACGGAAGATATGGAAATAATCTTGGATTTGTCAATAGAAGTTATAATTTATTTTACCCATTGATGGACAAAAATATTGTATGCTACAAATGCAATTATCTTGGTCACAAAACACGAGATTGCAAATATATGAATGAAGATGTCCCTATGCCAACCACAGTATGGAGAAGGAAA
>JZKD02S1896582.1:53726-63883 GCA_000966675.3 Picea glauca | reverse complement strand
AAAGTATTGAAAATCAATTGTTGAAATTATTGAAAAAGAAACAATAGAGAATTATTATTGATGCATGATTTGTTGCAATTGCATTTTAAAGGAAATTGTGCATTGTAGTTCAAGGTTGATCCGGAAAACTTATCTTTCCCTCCCATACATAGGATTCATTGAACGAAAATTGTTATATTTCATTCTTATCCATGCATCGTTGGGTCAGAGTCTCATACAACATCAATTTCATCTCCACTTCCTTTGAGTAACAACAACTCTTAATAACATTGCGCAATCGTAAAAGTTAACTAGTAACTCTTTTCTAGGGCTCTATTACACCAACATTTAGCTAGGCTAGCACTTTGGAATAGGAAGAGAGATACACTCTCCAAAGCACAAAACACACAATAGCATCTTGTGTTAAGGAGTGTTAAATTCCAATTACAACATCTTGTCCTGGGAAGCCCTTCTCACACAAGGGTCAAACACGAGGTTGCATTGATATTGATAGAGTTACTCACCCTGCTTTGTTGATATCGGTGTAGAAATTGCATGTATTATGGGGATCACTTGGAGGTATGACCACAATGATGAGTGGAAGACTTTTGAGTTGATTTTGGGCTAGATACCCTGCCCTTGCATGTGGATCGGACTGTCGACTTTCCCCCCAGGCTTTATTGTCGTTGGTGGTAACCTTAGTGGCCTATCTTTCTAGGGTCTTACACAAGGTGACTGTGAAGGGGCAAGTCTTAATGGTACCTAGAATCGACATTGGCCAAACTCACTCGGGATCCTTGGAGGGTATACGCACGATTATGTGTGGGAGCTTGCACCAGGGTGTAAGTCCATTAAGCAGGTCGTCAGCGTAAATTTTCCACTCTAGCCCAGCCCCTTCTTGTCTCGTTGTTGCGACGTTGGATTTCATCACCAACTAGTAACTTCGGAATTAGAAGGTCTTGTTTGCTTGGTGTTGTTTCCTAGATTTTGTTTACTAGCATGTGTTGTTTGTTTACCAAAGTTGACCATACGATTTTCTTCGTAAGTTTGTCACTCGTTTACAATAGCTCCTCCACGTTGTTCATGTAGAATGCAGGGTTTATCTCCAGAGCATTTGGAAGGTTCTCAACCCTTGCCTACCATTTCACCTAAGGGCTCTCCTCAGCAGAGTGAAGTCCAAGCTATCACCACGCCACAAGTGGAATGAACTAACTCTCTAGAACATTTCTGAATTACCAATACTCGAGAGGACTTTCAACTTCACCCTGATTCTGAGCGACCGTTTATGCGACTGAATTATTCTTGAGACTTAGTTGTTACGTCTTCAGGATCACTGGTTGGACCCTTTCTAGGCATTGAAGGCCAAGATCCATTTTGTTCTATGGGAATTTTTCGATGAGACCTTTTTGGTCCAGGTTCACCTGTGATTTTTGAAATCATCTCACCTGTGATTTCAGAAATCTCTAGCCCAGAGACAGTACCATTTACTACTGCTATTATTTTCATGGTACAGACACCTCATGATCTACCCACATCTTGACCATCCCTCTTGAAATGTCTCATCATACAGATACTACGAGTGTTCACACTGGGTTTACTGCGGTTAGTCTCTCCCCCATCAGCACACTGCACATGCCCAACGTCACCCCAACACTACTACCGGGATACCGCGTGTTGAATGCTTCCATTACCACTCCTACACAAACCCCATATGGCTCTCTTGGTGGTCCCTCTTCTTTTGGGCACTCTCCTCCCAGTTTTATTCCGACACTCCCTCAATTTCCTTTTGGAGGACCTCTCTCGTCCTCCACTGGCAGTCTTAATCCTAGTGGCACTATTTTGTCATTCACACCAAATTACCAGATTCCCGTCAGTGGACAATTTCACCAAGGTGTTATGAATCAACCCCCTCTCAATGGGAAAATTCCTATTCGAATGCAAATCCCAATTGGAACACAACCCCCAATTGGAACGCTACCCCCAATTGGAACACCACCTTCGATAAGAGGACTAACCCAACCTTATGGACAAAACATACCTCCGTCCTTGGCCCAGTATTTGAATCAGTTGATACAACATCCTCCTCAATCGACTAGGGGGCAGCAGTTTCCAGCTACATCTGTGATACCCCCCAGTATAGGCCAACCATATCCAGGTACATTCAATCCCATTTAGGGCTCGAATTCTCAAACTCACATCCCTGTTCCAGGATACAATCCCATGAGATACTATCCTCTCAAACCACCACTAAATCTACCTAGGTCTTCACATTATATGTAGACTGCTTATGGTCCTACTGGTTTGCCGACGGGGCTTCCTCCCCAAAGCCACCAGTACCCGCAGGTGAATCGACAATTACCCTTCTTGGCCACTTTTGATCTTCCGGATTTGTCAAGGATTTGATCCAATTCGTCACTCTCCCCAGTGGCCTACTATACCAGCCAAGCTACCATCGGACATCCCTAAATTCGATGGAAAAGTGGGAGAAGACCCGAACAATCATGTCATGACTTTTCACCTCTGGTGTTAATCTAACTCGTTTATGGATGACTCTATTCATTTACATCTTTTTCAACGAACCCTCACAAGTTCTGTTGCGAAGTGGTATATATAATTACCACGAGGTTTCTTCGCTGACTTCAACACCCTAGATATGGCTTTCCTCACACACTACCAGTTACCGATCCGTTAAGAAACGGGGACCGGGATTTTGAGTTCTTTCAAACAAAACAAAGCCACTCATATATCTAATCACATTCATGAGTGGGGACAGAGACAACGTCTCATTAAACTCGAAATCCCTGATCAATTGCTGGCAGAATGGTTTACCAAATCCTTTGTGAACGACATCGGTTGTGACATCCCCATGGGTGGAGTAGTCACAGAAGAGTAGGCCATAAGTCGTGCTCAATACCTTGACCTCATTTACTCACAAACGAGTACCCTTTACAATTTACTACCTAACTTACTTCGTCCTTCCACTTCCGCTACTTCAACTACTCCAGTTGCTTCTCATGCAGCTGACAGTGTGATTGGGACTTTCCAGGCCCAACCACATTCCGCCTCAAGCACCAACCCCAAACCTACTTCTTCTAATGTTCAAAATGCTTCGTCTCCTGCCCCTCCCACCGACAAGACTTCTGAGGTAAATGAAGTTCAATCTACCCCAGCCGGTAAAAACAAATCCAAAAAGGGAATGGGTAAGAATAAGGAGGACAAAAATACTTCTCAAGCAGAGCGAACCAAAACTACACCTGTTGATGATCGGGATAAACACAAACCTCGATACCCTTTTCTTATCTGTGGTGATGATCACTACACGAAGGATTGTCCATGACACGTCGAGGTCACTAAGTTCCTTCAAGGAGCTCCAAAACCACCTGCTCTGGCTGTTTTGTCACAACCCTTCCCATCTCAACAACATGCTCAGTTGGTAATTCATGACCAACCCTCATCTTCTACTACATCCTATGTATTGATGTGTACTACTTGAGCCAAAGATTATTCTCCCTCTAAAGAGAAGGTTGATGATCTACCTCCTTCCTTAGTACAACCCTCTCCTGCGACTCCACCTTCCAATGGTCCTCTTCATTTCGAATGACCGAGCCTCAACACAGTTCTTCGATCCCCCGCAAAGGGCGTCATTCGAAAATCGGCTTTCAATCCTCATGCTCATGCTGCCCAGAACTACAACATTGTTAAAGATCTGTCCCAAGCACCTTCTGCGATGTCATCCCTCGAAGTCCTTCAAAGTTGTCCCACACAACGAAAGTCACTATTGAAAGATATTGGTGGAATTGACCCAACGGATACAAATTTAATAATTTTTTCCTTGGAATATCACATTCCAAGGTTACCCCCTCAACTCGCGTTCCATATCCAAGTGATTGTCTCTGACAAAAAAATTTGTCAAACCATTATCGACGAGGGTGCCTCGACGTGTGTTATGTCTCTTACCTACTGGAAAGCCATTGGCTCTCCCTCTTTGAATGAATCCCAGAATACTCTCAAAGCCTTCAATGGCTCCAGTTTTAAGCCCTATGATGTCCTTCCTTCATTGCCCATCACGTTAGAAGGAAAAATGGTCCAAGTTGAAGTGGAAGTCTTTGACGCTCCCCTTGATTACAATCTTCTGCTTGGTTGCAGTTGGATCGATTCCATGTGCGCAGTTGTGGCGACCCTTTTCCATGTGGTACATTTCCCACATCAAGGGAAGGTAGTCACCGTCGACCAATTAGTCTTCTTTAATTCCAATACCCATACTGGAAACGTACCGTTCATCGCTAAAACCCCACCAGGTTATGAGAACGTCAGTGTAGGCCTTCTAAAAGACTCTTCATTAATGGGTACTTTCCCCATTCCACCGCTCAATGTTCCACGCTCGTCCATTGCTTCAATCAACATGATATCCACCTCGATTCATGAACTTCCTGCATCTCACGACCGATGGATAGTACCTGACCCTAGAGATCATCTTCGTTATGGCGACGAAATTCCATTAAGTCCGGTCGAATCCTCCTATCAGGCCATTCAATCGGAAACCCCTTCTACCCCCTCTCTTGGTGAGTTATCTCCAGATCCTTTCCGTGTCATTTTTCCCACAGACAAGATGATCATGTCTATTATGGAGGACACCCCTTGGGATGATGGACATCATCATTCCATCCTCTTTCTGGAGCAACATACCATTGAGAACTACAAACGGATCTCGACCCCGTCGACCATTGTCGTCATATCCACCATTCCTAAGTCAGCACATGATGTGTTTTCTGAAGGGAACTTAAGCAATATCTCATGCACTATTCCCCTCGACATATCCGTCAAACCTGGGATTGTCGAAAATGTCCATATCAGAGCTTCGTGTTCTTCTGATGAAATCATCACATACACATCCCTTTTCCAAGAGTTTCGTGACATCTTCGCCTGGAGCTACAAAGAAATGTCGGGTATCGACCTTGAGATTGTGATACATGAGATCAAGACATACCCCGATGCTAAACCCGTCCGACAATGCCTTCGTCCAGTTCACCCACGTAAAGCAGCTGCTATCAAGCTCGAAGTTGAGAAACTTCTTAAAGACGAATTTATTTATCCGATGGCTCTCACTGAATGGGTTTCCAATTTTGTCCCGATCGACAAGAAACAAGGCACAATTAGTGTATGCGTTGATTATAGGGATATCAACAAAGCTTGTCCCAAAGACAACTTTCCTACCCCCTTCGTCAATCAGATTGTCAACGATTGCGTCGAAAGTGAAATATTCTCTCTAATGGATGGTTTATCTGGGTATAATCAAATCAACATTGTTCCCAAGGATCAACATAAGACTTCTTTTATTTGTCCTTGGGGTACTTTTGCCTATCGGAAACTCCCTTTTGGTCTCAAGAACACTGACGCAAATTTTCAACGCGCTATGTCTTATGCTTTCCATGATATCAAGCACATTGTTCAACCATATCTGGACAATTTACCCGCTCACTCAATGCGCTGAGTCGATCATCCAACCCACCTCCGAGCCATTTTCGTCCGCTGTCGGTTCTATCGTATACGTTTGAATCCTCATAAGTGCGTTTTCTATGTGGAATCCGACCGACTTCTAGGTTTTATTGTTTCACATCAAGGGATCAGGGTGGATCCTTTAAAGGTTGAGGCAATCCTTAATCTCCCTCCTCCTTCTACACTTCACCAGTTACAAAGTTTGCAGGGGAAAGCAAAATTTCTTCGTCGTTTTATCCCAAATTATACCAAGATAACTCATGGATTTACGCGGATACTAAAAAAGGGTTCTGAATTCATATGGGATACCATCGCCAACAATGCTTTCAAAGCTTTGAAATTGTCCCTAACGTGTGCTCCACTTCTCTTTCCCCCCGATTACAGTCGTGATTATTTCCTCTACCTTGCTGCCTCAGATTACACCATTGGTATGGTTCTCGTCCAAGAGGATGATGCTAACAACGAACATGTTATCTACTACTTGAGTCAAATTCTAACGCCTACCGAAATCAAGTGTTTACATGTCGAAAAACTGGCCTTGGCTGCCGTTCAAGCCGTCCAACGCTTCCAGCACTATATCCTCTCACACAAAACTACAGTTATTTCTAACTGCAACCCTATGCAAGACATTCTCACACGTCAATTACTAGGGGGTAAATACTCCAAATGGATTGTGATACTCCAGGAGTTTGACTTGGAATTCAAATGCGCCAAGTCCAAAAAGTCCTTAGTATTTGCTGAGTTGATATGCGACTTTCCCTATTCTGAAATGGAAAATGTAGCAGTTGATTCATTGCCCGATGAATCCATTTTCCTCATCAGCACTGATGATCTTTGGTATGGTGATATCATCATATATCTCCAAACCCAGACTTTTCGACCAACTTTGTCTAGTACTAACTGACTTCGAATACACTACCAAGCCCGTCAATATATTATTCTCGGGGATACTCTTTATCGTCGAGGGATTGACTTTGTTTTTCGACACTGCCTAACGTTTGACGAAACCGAGAAAGCTATGAATGACTGCCATTCTAGAGCATGTGGTGGTCATATGTCTGGGTATGCTACTGCCCAGAAGATCTTACGAGCAGGGTCTTTTTGGCCTTCTTTATTTAACGACTGCATAATCGTCGTTCAAAAATGTCATGCTTGTCAGACCTACAATAACAAGATACGGTCCCATCCTTCTCCTCTTCACCCTGTGGTCTCAGTTGGTCCCTTTGCAAAATGGGGCATCCATTTCATGACATGTCACCCTCACTTGGTCGGGGGGCATGGATACATTATTGTAGTTTTCGATTACTTTACGAAATGGGCCGAGGCGATGCCAACATTTGACAACACTGGAAAGAACGTAGCATTATTCATTTTTAATCACATCATAGCCCGTTTTTCTGTTCCCCAGGCTATCGTCACTGATCACGGTAGCCACTTTAGAAACTTCATGATGTCCGAACTTACTGAAAAGTTGGGTATTCACCATGAAAACTCAACGCCCTATTACCCACAAGCCAATGGCCAAGTCGAAGCAATTAACAAAGTTCTCATAACTATGCTCCAACGAATGATAGGGATTCACAAAACAAGTTGGCATACAGTGTTTTTTTCGGCATTGTGGGCTTACCAGACATCCGTCAAGTCCGCTACTGGGTTTACACCTTTCCATTTAGTGTATGGTTTGGAAGCCATTCTCCCGATTGAATGCGAGATACCCTCTTTAAAACTACTTGCTGAACTCCTACCAAACACTTCTGCTGAGGAAGAACGTCTATTGTATCTTATGCGATTAGACGAAACTCAATGCGATGCTACCCTAGTCATAGAATCTCAGAAAAAATGTGTCAAGGCCCAATACGACAAACATGTCAAGCCTCGCGTTTTCTCTGAAGGAGATCTCATTCTCCTCTATGAACAAGATCGAGATATGCTATGAGCTGGAAAATTCAAAGCCATGTGGAAAGGTCCTTATATCGTTCGACGAGTTTTGGAAAAAGGGGCTTATGAGTTAGTAGATTATGATGGTATCCCTTTGAGTGAACCTAGGAATGGGTTGTACTTGAAGAAGTACTATGCAAAAAATCACCTGTGCGTGAGTACTTGTATTTTTATTGTATCATACTTCTTGTGTGTTACTATAGCTTGCTTTTGTCATTATCTGGTCTCTACCCTTATGTGACGTTGTGTTTTATTTCCAGATGTCGGAGTCTTTGCTACCCTACATTGGCATCGTTGATGGTGCTAGTTGTAGTACTCAGAACCTTGCTTCCACTGCATGGGAAATTTACACCCCTACAAACGAACTTGTCTCCTTACGAGGTGTGTGTCTTGGCCGTGTGACCAACAATATTGCAGAGTATAGCGCTATTATCAAATTATTGATTGATGCTATCTCTCTCAGAATCCGTCATTTGGTTGTGCAACTTGATTCGTAGCTTGTAGTACTACAGTTAAGTAATGTCTATACTATTCAAAGTCCTACTTTGTTACGGGTGTATTTGCGAATTCACCTCTTGGAATGTTATTTTGATTATATTGAATATCAACATATTCATAGATGTCTAAACACATTGGCTAACTATGTTTTAGACATATATTTGGATCATTTATAAATCAATCACATCAATTTTCAAAACACAAGATAAACTAGTAGAAGTCATATGTATATATAATGATCAAAAGAGTTTTTACAAAAAGTTCTGTCCAAAGACCAAAATGTCAAAATCTAAAGCTCATAGCTTCTACAAAGTGATGTCATGGATGAAATTCACAGTAACACATGACTTCCCGGGCAACCCTATGAACTTGTCGGCCAATGGACTCTGACACTCCTACTGTGTGACGCTGATAACGTCGTGGAACCTCTCCAAGAGGCATGTCTGGAATATCTATTGTCAAACCCTCTAGGTTTTGTTCCACTACTTGATAATCCTCGACGTCCCATTATGTCACTGGTGCTACCTCTCCTAACCATTGAATGGGAAAAGTACCAGGAGGTCGGTAAGGTCCCACATCTATGTCATCAACAATGAATTTTGTATTTAGTCTTTGGACAAACATATAAAAAACATTTTCATATGATAAAATTCACAAAAACATTTAAAAAGGAAAAAATGTGTACCTCTTACCAAGTTCCCCCCACTGAGCACCCTCAGGCAGGACTAAGTCTATATCTCCTCGGAAATCCATCCCGACATAAGCATAATCATCGACCATCAGCATCTGTGGTTGCAACCAGTCAAAGAAGGTATCATCATACTTGATAATTGGTCCAGCTACGTGTCGGGCCATGAGCTAACACCATCTCATCATTCTTAGATCTATGGGAGCTGGTAAATCCCACTCAACCTGCAACCTCAGTAAGGGAACCCTCTCGAGAAAGAAGGACACTAACAAATATCCCTACCCGAATTTCCTTTTCATACTACGAAGCACAACATCTGCCCAATTAAAAACCCGAGGATCAATACACTCTATGGCATACTGAAAGTAACTCTAGAGCGCCATGTGAGGAGCGGAGCTCCCAGCCATACGAGAAATGGTGAACAAAATAGTGTGGAGGTTAAATCCTGCACTCCCCAAATATCTACATTCCCTTTCTTACTCTCTGCCTCTGGAAAACAGTGTAAGCGGCAGTACTCACTCATGGGTAGCCCACCACCTATGCTACCAGTCAGGCTCATGTGGTACCCACGCCATGACAATCATGTCAAGAAGTAAATGTCCTCGATATCCAAGGACAATGTGTGGACCCCTATATGAAATACTTGTTGATCAGGATCCCACATATGCACAAGGTACTCCAATAATCTAATTTGGGCCCTCATGCCTGGGATACGAAAGTACTTCAGAAGCCACATTTTCTCAAAGCGGCAATGGTGGGCAGATGATTTTTGGCAATGGAATTATCTTCTTTGTGCTCCCTTTCACTCCATTCAAAAACCATTGTGATGCCAAATACCTACATAAGAAGCACAAGAAGAAGATTAATAACTCTATTCACAAATTGGTATCTTTTCATTGAGGAAATTTTTAAAAAACTTTTACTCTTTGTGGTTCTCACATGTGCCCTTTAGGCATAGTGCGAGGTTCTCGCAGGCGCCTTTGGGATCACCTGCGAGAACGACCCATTCTCACAGGTCTCGTGTATCTCACCTACGAGAATGGATGAGCGCAATAATAGCCCCAAAACCAACTCAAAAATGTGTTTTTGCCAATGAAAATGAAAATTTAAACCATGAAAAAGTAGAGGATAAAGAGCCTACCTCACTACCACTAACGGATCGTCGAATGGATTCTCGTAACTCCCGCAATCTGACACCGAATTTCGAGGGTAAAAGAGGGGTTTTGGGGCTCAAATAGTGGTGAAGTTGAAATGATATGGTAAAAAGAGTTTTTACTTCTTTATATTCACTTTTACCATGTTATTGAATTTTTATAATTATTTATTTATTAAAACCTAATCCCTAATTCCCTTTTGAGTGTAACTTTTGCAGGCGTAACGACTTCGATGTTCATATACAGGGATGCAGACATAGTTTTTCTTCTTCATCACATGTTTTGATTGTTTTTATGGTTTTTGTATAAAACCTCGATCTTGGTCTTTGTCCGTTCTCACGCTCGGAAATACATGAGAACGCAATCGAGCATACTTTTATCACTTTTTTGGGCTCAACAAGGTT
>JZKD02S1896582.1:39080-53716 GCA_000966675.3 Picea glauca | reverse complement strand
ACAATCGCCCTAAAATGAAACTAGAGCTACTCAGATCAGTCCATGCAAAAATTGTTTCATACTTCACGCTCCATAATTCATAAAACAACTCAAATCATTTAACAACGAATAACATAACGCATAACAAATTGTATTATCAGAAATCATATCACATAGCATATTGTAACCAACATTTCTTGAGAGGGATCCCAGTTTATATACATCCTCTCCAAAATATTTTTAAACATAGGTGCATTAATCTAAACAGATCTTATATCTGAAAATGACTCATAGTCAGTTAAAACAAACTTTAGAGCTTCATGACACGCAGTGTCAAGAAGCGTGGATCATAAAGCATTCTAATAAAATAGTTCTACAATCTCACCCTGAGTCAACATATTGAGTTATGACTCAATCAATTATATGAATCGGACTATCAATCCACTCTGGCCATGTCGTGCAAGTTTTTGGCATCCTCTTTGGCATCTCCACTAAGTGCGAGCCGATACCTGGTACTGATAAGTTATGTTTCAAAGGAACAATACCTAACTCATGTCACGTTAGTATCAACATTAGTTTAAAATATCAAAATACATTAAAAATAACTTCAATCATAGGAATACCTTGAATAGCCCCATTTAGTTGTAAAAGGATGTCAAATGTGTCATGGTAAGGCCAGAAGGAAATGATACTAGATATGAAAATGGAGGTATATTTGACATAATATAGGCAAAAATATAGTCAAAACTGGAGACTAAAATTCCCCCAAGCTGAAGTCTTTGCGTGTCCTCAGACAACAAAAAGTCAACAACTGAGATTCATCAGAGTGTTGTTGTAGCTTCAACCAACATTTGCAATTTCTCATGGTTCTTCATGCTTCTTATTTCCTTCTTAAGAACTCGATCAATGATGATGTGTTTCCTGGAAATCTTCTGCAGTCTCCTATTCTTCTGAAAAAGACCTTTATTTTTTTGTTTTAATCGGTCAATCTTTGACGAGAAATGAGCTTGCCTGAGTTTCATAAGTTCATTTTCTGTTTTGATGTGCCGATCCAGTATGGTGTATTCATGTAACTTGTCTTTTAACCTATGATTCCTGCTTTCTAATCTGGCTACCATTGGTCTCAAGGATCTACTGGAAGAGATTCCATAGTAAGATTCAAATGTTTTACCATGTCCTTGTTGTGTTTGAGGGCTGGATGCATGAGTGAACTCATCTGGTCTTTGATCATGGGTGTCGACTGGACTAGGTTCAGGATTAAACTCATCATATACTTGAACAAGGTTGTCGACTGGACTGGGTTCAGGAGTAAACTCATCATACACTTGATCAGGGTTGTCGACTGGACTCAGTTCAGGAGTAAACTCCTTATACACCTGAACAGGGGTATCCACTGGAATTTGAATTGGCTTGTCCTGCTCAATTCCTTTGGGCACATTAGCTTTCCGATTGACTTTACGGACTTTTCGAATCAATTCAGAGAGAGTCCATGTCATCTCAGAAGACTCCGGAGCCTCCTCATGATCATCCATACTTTTTAATCTTTCCTGTGGTGGGTAACTAGGCATAGAGTTATCCATATCTGACAGTGTGCATGAGCATTTTCATTTGGGATTTCTCCTAGGTTTGTCAATTAACTTTGCAAGTTGTTCCACATCAATAATATTTGTAGCAGTTGGAGGAGAAATTGGAATTTCAACATTTGTCTCTGTAGGAGCAGTGTTTTCCACTCTTTCATGGTTAGTTTCCACACCATCAGAACCATGGACATCAAATGAATGTTTTGTACCAGGATTATCATCACTAGCCTCAATTGTGCAGTCTGGTGTATTCTTAGGGTCATCACAGATTTTGGTCAGGGGTTTAACACCCTTTTTCTTAGAGTTCGACTTCTTCTATGGAGGAGAGAACTTAATATTTTTATCTCTAGATTTGTCAGAAGCTAGGGTTCTTACAATGAACATATCCCAAGTTTCTTGTTTGTGGGATAACACAGACTTAACCAAAATTTTGACAAGAACAAAATGAAACAAGCTACCTCTAAAATATTTGGCTTTGCGGACTTGTTCTACCATTTTCTTCAAACTCTTCAGCAAAAAATAGGGGATGTTTATCAAATGGATACCTTTGAAATGTAGCAGGAGTCGAGCATGACATGGAAACATGATCATGTACCATCCTTTGCAAGTGAGGTAGCGTTGGAGTATGGATAGCAACTGAGCCCATTTTGGTTCTAACCATGACCTTGATGTGCCCTCTGACCATTGTAATTTCCGATACTGTGGTTGCAGGAGCTGCGTGCAGAGCTTCTTGTCGATGGGTTGGCCCTTCATCCATTTCTGACCAGTGCTGAGTAATTGAATTGCTTCAGAAATGAATTTTTCTGTGACTTCAAACTCTAGCTCGCCCACTTTACCTAGTCCACCGTGAAAACGCAGAGCGAATTGAAGTGTAACAGAATCATCATACCCATCAAATTTCTTGAAGAACGGCTCCCATCCATATTTCTGAAAAATGTGTTTGGTGGCTTCATACTCAGGAAGAGCCTCCAAATCTTCATAAGTCTCAAGTTCATGATGATTTTTCACCATAATTTCACTCAGTATCATAGGAAAGGTCCACAGGTGAGCAACGAAATTAGATATAGAGGAATAGAGTATAATGTGTGAAATAGACGCGAGAGGAATTATAGAAGAGCATTTGAAATGTCGTGAGGATCGATAGCATGTAAGGAAATGATGATGGTCGTACACGTTTGAAAAATATTATTACATATGAATCGTGTTGAATTCAGCCAAGATAATGCAGTGCATTTCCCATGATATGAAATGTCAAAAAGGATTGGTTTATTTGGTACATAGTATAGGTATAATGAAATATTATGGAGTATCGAGGCATTCCTAGTTCAAATTATTAATATGTAATTTAATACATTAAACCAACATGAAACTAAGTGTAACTGAATTAGATTACCTACTCCCTTGTTATGCATTTCTTACTGTAGAGATTTTTGAAGTCAAGTCTGTATCTGGAGAGCGCTGAAATTGTAATTTGAATTTGTATTTCTGATAACCACTGTAGCTGATGGATTATGTCTGGCACTGACTAGTCCTGATGAAATAACCTGAAATCTGCAAAGAAACTTGAACCAATAATAACTTGATGAGAAAAAGACTTCCTGTTTATGAAAGAAAATTATTTGATGGTTATCCATAAACCTGTCTCTTGTTCCTTCCTGAAAGGGATCAATTAAAATTATGTCTTCAACATCTTCAAATCTTTAACCCATGGTAAAATTCTTACTTATGTGAATAAATGTTCTGGAGTCGAACACAAAATGAAATCATTGGATTACCGTCCATTAATGAATTTCGTTAACCAATGCGAGATGACCCACCGATGATGTCAATGGGCCTCAAGGTACATATAGTACATACTAACAGGTACGAATAAAGGTCTTGGTGTCGAGTCACCTGTAGGATCTATCAACCAAGAGACATTGATGTATTCCCATGGTTGTTAGCAAGGAAATCTACCATTGAGGCATGCAGAGTCTAGGGTACTAAGTAGTCTCTAATCTCTACTCCAGATAAGGTGTTGGTGTCAATGGAGTGAGACTTGTTGGAAGGTGGACCTTAACATATTCCACATCATCCAATGCGAGTGCAGATATAAATCTTGCAAAAATAATTTTTGGAACAATAATCACTTACTTGTGGATTTTATGAGCCCAAGTTAGTATATGCTCATTTATTTCTCATGTTTTGAGAGTCTGAGAAAATGCTAAAAAAAAATTCTAGGGGAGTTTCTTTCCCATCATAATTCATCAGGCCTGGTAAAGAATAATCCTATCCCTGATAAATTCCCCTTTCGTACTTTAATGAGCAATTCAAAGAGAGCAAACAAGCTCAAATTTATTAATTTCAAAACAAGACAGTGCATATTGATAAGAAAATTTCATAAAATAAAATGGTCTTACCTTTTTACCTGTTGTGAAAGAGTGATGCAATACAATCCTATACTTGCTTTGAAAAGCCTATAAAGATGAAAACAATATGTCAACATATCCAAAAAGAAATGTTTTTTTTATATATATTTTTTATTATTTGATTTTTTTATTTTCTGTTAAAAATTTATTATTTACAAAATCTTAAAACAACAAAAATGATCAAGGATTAGCAGGAGGAGAAGACTCTTCTCCTACTATCTTTATTTCTGGTTGTTTTGCAGTTTCCTGTAGAAAATCATCTCTTGACAAGGGTTCATTATACACTTTTAATCGATGTCCATTTACTACAAAGGAATTTTGAGAGTTATCTATGTTCTTGATTCTGACAGATCCATTATCAAAAACAGTCTCCACTTCATAAGGTGCCAACCATCTTGTCGTAAGTTTTCCTTTGAAATTTTTGTATTTGGAATAAAAAAGAAATGTCCAATCCCTTGGTTGAAAATGTTTTTTCTTAATGTATTTATCATGCCATTTGCTACGTTGATTTTGTACAAGGATAGTTCTTTGAAGAGCATCTTGCCTAATTTCTCCCAATTCATTTAGTTGCATGACTCTCTGTTTCTGTGTCTCATCCAAATTCAACCCCAACTCTGCTACTAGGCGGAAGGTATGAATCTGAAATTCTATGGGAACGAGAATTTGCTTGCAAACTACCAATTCATAAGGGGTATGACCAGTGGTATTTCTCCACGTAGTCCAGTATGCCCATAAAGCCTCTGGAAGCCTATCCTCCCAATCTTTGTGATGTAAATGTATTGTCTTGGTCAGAATATCTTCTAGAACTTTATTCGTGGATTCCACTTGTCCATTGGCTTGTGGATGGTATGGGGAAGACTTACAGTGTTTTATCCCATATTTATCTGTGAGTTCTTTCATCAACTTAGAACTAAATTGGGCACCTTGATCAATAACAATCTCTCGTGGAACACCAAAGCGGGTAAAGATATCTTCATAATTAAATTCAACCACTGATTTCTCAGTTGCTTGATATAAGGATTTTGCCTCTACCCACTTGGTCACAACATCTGTATAAACCAAGATATACTTCTTCTTCCTCGACATTGGGGAAATTGGTCCTACAAAATCAAGTGCCCATTTATCAAATGGTTCAATCACAACCTATGGTCGTAAGGGCATATCGTCTTCTATGGTAGGTCTTCCCATCCTTTGACAACTATCGCAGCTTCTCACATATTTTGTTGCATCCTTAAATAGTGTCGGCCAATACTATCCTAATTGTAAGACTTTATATGTTGTTCTCTTATCAGAGAAATGTCCTCCACATGGCCCATCATGACAGGCCTGAAGGATATTGGGAATCTCGTCTTCCTGAACACATCTCCTAATGATCATATCAGAACTTGTATAGAAAATATCACTTCCTACCCAAGAGTAGTAAGCACTTTGCTGAACAATTATTTTCTTTTGTGGTGGTGACAAATGAGCTTCCAATCTTCTTGTAGCTAAGCAATTTGTTGTATCTGCAAACCAAGGGGTCTTAACAGCTATTGGAAACAGATGTTCATCAGGGAAATTATCATTCACTGGAATGTAAGTACTATCTTGAGGAATACGAGAAAGAAAATCCGCAACTACATTTTCTTTTCCTGGCCGATCAACTATAGTGATGTTAAATTCTTAAAGTATCAAAATCCATCATGTGATTCTTCCAGTAGTAACTAGTTTGTTCATCAAAAATCTGATAGTAGAATGGTTCGTATGTACAAAAACCTCATATCCAGTTATGTAATGACGAAATTTGTTAATGGCATGAACTACTGCTAAAATTCCTTCTCTATTATAGTGTAGTTCAATTCAGGGGGAGTTAGGTTTTTGCTAGTGAAGTAAATTGCATAGTTTTGTTGGTTTTCTTTTTGTCCAAGCACTCCACCTAAGGCAGTGTCTCAGGCATCAGTTGAATTATGGAAAGGAAGAGACCAATTTGGTCCTCTTAGAATAGGTGCCATGGACAATTTTTCTTTCAAATTCTCAAAAGAATTCTAACAATTGTTATCCCAACAAAATTCTGCATCTTTTGTTAACAGTTTAAACATGGGGCTGGCTATCTTTGTAAAGTTTTGAATAAATCAATGATAATATCCATCATGTCCCAAAAAACTTCGCACATCTTTTTGGGTTTTTGGAGAGGAAAGTTTAACTATCACTTCAATTTTGGCTGGATCAACTTTAATTACTTCTGCAGACAAATGATGACCCAACACTATTCCCTCAGTTAATAGCATTTTACATTTTTTGTGACTAAGGGATAAATTTGATTCCTGACAGCGAATAAATACTTTCTCAAGATTACTTAAGGCTTCTTCGAAAGTGTTACCATAAACAGTAAAATCGTCCATGTATACTTCCACACAATCATTAATTAAGTCAGCAAAGATCCCAAGGACTACTCTCTGAAATGTAGAAGGAGCATTGCATAGTCCAAAAGGTATCACTTTATAAACATAAGTTCCCCAAGGACACGTAAATGTTGTTTTGTCTTGGTCTTAAGGAGCAATTTGAATATGATTGTATCCACTATATCCATCGAGAAAGGAAAAGTATATTTTTCCATCCAAGGTATCCAAAACCTTATCTATAAAGGGCAAGGGAAAATAGTCCTTCAGGGTTGCCTTGTTCAACTCCCTAAAGTCTACACACATTCTCCATTTCCCTGTCATTTTCTTAAGTACCACAACAAGAGGTGAAACCCACTTACTGTCAGAAATTAGATAAATGAATCCAACGTTTAATAATTTTTGTAATTCTTCTTTCACAAAATCTTTTAGGATTGGATTCATACGCCTTTGTGGTTTTATTACTGGGGTTATCCCTGGTTGGATATATATGTGGTGAATGCAGGTGTCAATATGCACTCCTCTCATATTAGTGTATTCCCATGCAAATGCCCCTGACTGTTCTTTCAAAAGATTTGTTAACTGTTCCTGTTGGCTGAGACTTAATTCAGAGTTGATGTATAGACATTTGCCTAGGCTAAGTTCTACTGGAATGGTATATGACCCCGGATTCTCATCAATGGTGAAAACCATAGATGGTGAAAACGAGGAAAATAACTCACTTCGTTCTTGAAATTACTCTCTGAAAATTTGATCGTATTGAAAATATGTTTGTGGGAACTCAACATTTTTTGTCACAGAAAGAAATTGGCTTAAAATATCATCCTTTGTAGGTTCTTGTAGTGCATGGAATTCATCAACAGAGAATAAAGATTCTCCCTCATCATTCTCATGATAGGGACATTTTAGCCACCACAATTCTTCTGTAACAGGTTGAGCAGGTGGAAAAAGAGTAAGTTTATGTGAAGAAATGCGATTTGAGATGAACATATCCGCAACACGACATCTTATTAAAGCATTGGCCGTGGCCAACCAAGGTCTCCCTTGAATGATTGGATGGGATTTCGTGGGGTCCTTTGAATGAATAATCATGAAGTCGACAGGATATTCCCATGAAGCTAATGTAACAAGAATGTCATCGAGGACCCCAGCAAGTTTTATAGTTGTTCTGTCAGCAAGTTCAAGAACTGTAGGGGTGGGGAGAAGGAATTGACTTAGTTGCAACAGTTCAACTGTATTGATAGTCATTATATTAATGGCTTCACCTAGATCGACTAAAGTATTACCAATAGAAACATTGTTGATAGTCACTGAAACTATTGTGTTCCCTGGGTTGGCATACTTCACAATTTTAGGCGCTTCAGAAAGACAATTCGATGACTGACCTACTAGGTGTATCGTGGGTGGATCTTTCTATTTCCAAATGAAAATTTCTTTGATGGTTTTGGCGTAGATGGGAACATCTCTAATCGCTTGTAACAATGGAATCTTAACACARAAAWTTCTTAGTTCATTCATTATGTCAAAYTCAGATTGAAYAATTGGTTTTTCAATGAGMAACCTTTCAGGAAAAGGAGGTGTTTGGGGGACCTAATTTTTTATGTTACGCTATGATTCAGATACTTTATGCTTTGGAATGKTAAMATGTTTCAAATATKCCCCATTTGATAARTCATCTATAGGTTCTTCTTCATGTTCTTGGATAATTACYTTTGGTGTTGTTCTTGTTACAGGCTGAGTTTTATTTAAASTTTTTCCAKATCTCARCTGTATTTCTTGTATGGAAATGGGGTTTATGGTGTAAGMTGGGTAATTTTGAAAATCAACATTATGGAGTGKTAGAGGTGGTCTTTTGTTAGGATTTGGAATGGGTTAAGCTGGTAATATGGTGGGGCGAGGTGGATTCTGAGGCTGCTGAGGAATTTGTTGAACGGGTGGTAAAGGAGGTGGAGTAAAACCAGGCAATAACTRATGTATGTTTGGAGGATATTGAGTACATGGATTCTAGGGAATTGGTATCRCATGTTGTTGTTGGTTATTTCCAAAATTATGTTCTCTCCATCCCTAGTACCAAGGTTGAGMATGGACATTTTKCAACARCCAATTTGGCCAGTTCCATGGATGTTGTTGTTGTTGAGAGAAGGGTGGATAGTAGMTGGAAGGTTGTGGGGGTGGTTCTTGATACATATTTGATTTCCTAGGTTKCCAAGGCCTCTTAGGTGAAGATGGAGTCCTTGGAGMTTCCCCTCCCTTGAATATAGCTTGCAATCCTRGTAAGGATGGCCAATCTTCTGTTTTATGATTTTYAGTACATATTGCACATACAGAAACATTGTCCAAAGGACATTCTCGTAAAGGATGCATTTTTCTGCATTTTGGGCAGAATATGCTTAATACAGGGTTTTCCTCTTCCTTCTTTCTCTTAATCTTTAGAGTGTCTAATTGAGAGCCAATTGTTCCTAAAATTTCTGTTTTAAAATTTTCCAAAAGGTTTCCCAATTCAATTCTAGTAACTCCACCAGATGTGGGTACTTTGGTATTTTTGTTGATAGGTTCTCTCACACTTTTTGCAGTTTTCCCCCCTACTTCTCGAGTAAGTTCTACATAGTTCAATGATTGCTTCAAAGTCTTTTTGATAAATGTCTCCTGAAGCCATTAAATTGAGAGTGTCAATATATTCATTTGAAACCCCTTTTCAGAAAAGAGTCTTGATTGTTTCATCTTAGAGATCATTATATTTCGATTTTTGAAGAGTATATGTAAATCTTTCTAAGAAATCTTCAAGGCTCTCTTCATCTTGTTGTTGCATTTTTAAAATATCATTTCGAGAATCCTTGGGTCTACAATAGTCCTGGTACTTATTTAAAAATTTGGCCTTCATATCTTCCCAAGATCTAATGTTGTACTCTCCTAAACTCATGAACCAACGTAATATAGAATATTTTAGGGTAGTAGTAAACAAATTCAGCTTATGTGCATCCTGGAGATACTTATAACTCCTGCACAGGATTTCAAACTCAAAAAGAAAGGCATCTGGGTCTTCACTACTTTTCCCATAAAAGGTTGGTAGTGTCGAAGGTGGGATATTTTTCATATTGACATTCTGGACCAAAACCAAAATAGGAAACCCAAAGGTGGTTTCTGGTCTAAGCTCAGTCTCTACTTGTTCTTCTTCTTCATTTTCAACATGAATTTCTCCTCGTTCTCTTCTATCCAATTCTCTCCCTCTTTCTGCCATGTTAAAAGGATTACAAAAAAATGTATATGCGATCTGATCTTTCTTTGGTGAGGGTGTGAAATCCCACCTCTCTGGATTCTTTTTGACAGAATTGCTATCTCCTATTGGTTTTTTTGAGGATCCTATTACCTTTGATTCAAAAGTTGTAGTTTATATTTGTGAAACTATAGTGTCAGGGTTCCTGAGAATAGCTTGCACTTCTTCTAGATTAACTGTGTCAACCAAGTTTGGATCACCAGGAATTTGAATTTGTTGGTATGTGGAGGTTCCTGGTTCTATATTTTTCTCTATGGTTTCCTCAGCCAGAGTTCCAGTCTCAGTTTCTATTGATTTTTGGGTGGAGGTTTCTTCTTTTTGTTGTTTTTTGTTTCCCCTAAATCTACCTCTATGATCTCTATTTCTCATGAAAACATACTAGATGAAAGAAAGACTGAGATTGAGTTTCAGAGGAACCTTTGATAACCGATATGTCGGTTCTCACCCTTCATTTCACAAATCCTCTTTCATAAACCTTCTAACATACCACACCAAACCAAATACATTTTAAGAAAATAACCAAAACAATTATCTAACATACCTTCTAAACAACTCCCCGACAACGACGCCAAAAATGTCAGGCTATTATATTAAAGATTTTTTAATTACCTGAAAACATTGAATTGTCAAACCAAGGTAAGTGAACTTAGAGCTGCTACACTATATGTGTTGGTAAGATTCTAATTCCTATCTAAAGGTTATTCTGAGAAGAAAACACAAACTTACTCTTAGAAATTGAACCCTAATGATTATCTTGAAACTAATCATCTCTTGTCTAATTCATCAAATGGAAACAATTCTGAGTTTAAGTACAGGTACTTCTATTTCTAATCTGATGTAATCTCCCAAGACTATCTAGCATTATCTTAAACATCTAATCATCATCATATCTATCTAAACCATAAAAGAGAGATCATTTGAAAAACCTTTTAATCTAAGCATAAAAAACAGTTCTAAATCTAGCATAGGTGAAACAAATAAATGTCCTATTTACCCTACAGGTACTGGAAGCTTCTTTTAATCCGACTATAACCTACCTATCCTAACATAAAAGAGTAAATCTGGACTCGAATTCTTTTTAAATCATGATCAAACTGAAAACTAAAAACAGAGAAAATCTAGGTTAAGCACTTGGTTTATTCTTCAAATTATACAGGGATAAATAACACATTCAACATTCATCAATATATGAGATAATATCAAACTGAAAATGATCTAACCAAAGAATGGCTAAGGAAGAATTTAACAGAGTAATTCCAATCTCAAAAACTAACTTACATGCAGATTCTAAAACTAAAAATAAACTAACTCTACTGTGGAAAAGAGATAGCGAATTGAACCTGTTGGCCGGCCCAACCAAGAGGTGCAATCGCGCTAAAATGAAACCAGAGCTACTCAGATCATTCCATGCAAAAATTGTTTCATACTTCACGCTCCATAATTCATAAAACAACTCAAATCATTTAACAACGAATAACATAACGTATAGCAAATTGTATTATCAAAAATCGTATCACATAGCATATTGTGACCAATGTTTCTTGAGAGCGATCCGAGTTTATATAGATCCTCTCCAAAATAGTTTTAAACATAGGTGCATTAATCTAAACCGATCTTAGATCTGAAAATGACTCATAGTCAGTTAAAACGAACTTCACATCTCCATGACACGCAGTGTCAAGAAGCATGGATCATAAAGCATTCTAATAAAATAGTTCTACAATCTCACCCTGAGTCAGCATATTGAGTTATGACTCAATCAATTATATGAATCAGACTGTCAATCCACTCTGGCCATGTCATGCAAGTCTTTGGCATCTTCTTTGGCATCTCCACTAAGTGCGAGCTGGTACCTAGTACTAATAAGTTCTATTTCAAAGGAGCAATACCTAACTCATGTCACGTTAGTATCAACATTAGTTTAAAATATCAAAATACATTAAAAATAACTTCAATCATAGGAATACCTTGAATAGCCCCATTTAGTTGTAAAAGGATGCCAAATGTGTCATGGTAAGGCCAAAATGAAACGATACTAGATATGAAAATGGAGGTATATTTGACATGATATAGGAAAAAATATAGTCAAAACTGGAGACTAACATTCCCCCAAGATGAAGTCTTTGCCTGTCCTCAGACAAAAAAAAGTCAAAAAATGAGATTCATCAGAGTGTTGCAGCAGCTGCAACCAACATTTGAAATTTCTCATGTTTCTTCATGCTTCTGATTTCCTTCTTAAGAACTCAATTAATGATGATGTGCTTCCTGGCAATCTTCTGCAGTCTCCTATTCTTCTGAAAAAGACCTGTATTTTTTTGTTTTAATCGGCAATCTTTGACGAGAAATGAGCTTGCCTAAGTTTCATAAGTTCATTTTCTATTTTGATGTGCTGATCTAGTATGGCGTATTCATGTAACTTCTCTTTTAACCTGTGATTCATGCTTTCTAATCTGGCTACCATTGGTCTCAAGGATCTACTGGAAGAGATTTCACAATAATATTCAAATGTTTTACCATGTCCTTGTTGTGCTTGAGGGCTGGATGCGTGAGTGAACTCATTTTATCTTTGATCGTGGGTGACGACTGGACTAGGTTCAAGAGTAAACTCAGCATATACTTGAACAGGGTTGTCGACTAGACTGGGTTCAGGAGGAAACTCGTCATACACTTGATCAGGGTTGTCAAATGGACTGAGTTCAGGAGTAAACTCCTTATACACCTAAACAGGGGTATCCACTGGCATTTGAATTGGCTTGTCCTACTCAATTTCTTTGGGCACATTAGCTTGTTGATTGACTTTACGTACTTTTCGACTCAATTGGGAGAGAGTCCATGTCATCTCAGAAGACTCCAGAGCCTCCTCATGATCATCCATACTTTTTAATATTTCCTGTGGTGGGTAACTATCCACAGAGTTATCCATATCTGACAGTGTGCATGTGCATTTTCGTTTGGGATTTCTCCTAGGTTTGTCAATTAACTCTTCAAGTTGTTCCACATCAATAATATTTGTAGCCATTGGAGGAGAAATCAGAATTTCAACATTCGCCTCTGTAGGAGCAGTGTTTTTCCACTCTTTCATGGTTAGTTTCCACACCATCAGAACCATGGACATCAAACGAATGTTTTGTACCAAGATTATCATCACTATCCTCAATTGTGCAGTCTGGTGTATTCTTAGGGTCATCATAGATTTTGGTCAGGGTTTTAACACCCTTTTTCTTAGAGTTTGACTTCTTCTGTGGAGGAGCGAACTTAATATTTTTATCTCTAGATTTGTCAAAATTCAGGGTTCTTACAACGAACATATCTCGAGTTTCTTGTTTGTGGGATAATGCAAACTTAACCAAAATTTTGACAAGACCAAAATGAAACAAGCTACCTCTAAAATCTTTGGCTTTGTGGACTTGTTCTGCCATTTTCTTCAAACTCTTCAACAGAAAATAGGGGATGTTCATCAAGTGGTTACCTTTGAAATGTAGTAGGATTCGAGCATGACATGGAAACATGATCGTGTACCGTCCTTCATAAGTGAGGTAGCGTTGGAGTATGGATAGCAACTGAACCCATTTTGGTTCTAACCACGACCTTGATGTGCCCTATGACCATTGTAATTTCCGATACTATGGTTGCAGGAGCTGCATGCAGAGCTTGTTGTCGATGGGCTGGCCCTTCATCCATTTCTGACCAGTGTTGGGTAATTGAATTGCTTCAGAAATGAATTTTTATGTGACTTCAAACTCTAGCTCACCCACTTTAGCTAGTCCACCATGAAAACGCAGAGTGAACTGAACTGTAACTGAATCATCATACCCATCAAATTTCTTGAAGAACGACTCCCATCCAGCTTTCTGAAAAATGTGTTTGGTGGCTTCATACTCAGGAAGATCCTCCAAATCTACATAAGTCTCAAGTTCGTGATGATTTGCCACCATAATTTCACTCGGTATCACAGGAAAGGTCCACAGGTGAGCAACAAAATTAGATGAGGGCAACAGAGGAATAGAGTATGATGTGTGAAATAGTCATGAGAGGAATTATAGAAGAGCATTTGAAATGTCGTGAGGATCGATAGCATGTAAGGAAATGATGATGGTCGTACACGTTTGCAAAATAGTATTATATATGAATTGTGTCGAATTCAGCCAAGATAATGCAGTGCATTTCCCATGATATGAAATGTCAAAAAGGATTGGTTTATTAGGTACAGAGTATAGGTATAATGAAATATTATGGAGTATCGAGGCATTCCTAGTTCAAATTATTAATATGTAATTTAATACATTAAACCAACATGAAACTAAGCGTCCCTGAATTAGATTACCTACTCCCTTGTTATGCATTTCTTACTGTAGAGATTTTTGAAGTCAAGTCTATATCTGGAGAGCGCTGAAATTGTAATTTGAATTTGTATTTTTGATAACCACTGTAGATGATGGATTTTGTCTGGCACTGACTAGTACTGATGAAATAACCCAAAATCTACAGAGAAACTTGAACCAATAATAACTTGCTGAGAAAAAGACTTCCTGTTTATGAAAGAAAATCATCTGATGGCTATCCCTGAACCTGTCTTTTGTTCCTTCCTGAAAGGGATCAATTAAAATTATGTCTTCAACAGCTTCAAATCTTTAACCCATGGTACAATTATTATTTGTGTGAATAAATGTTCTGGAGTTGAACACAAAAAGAAATCATTGGATTATCGGCCATTAATGAATGTCGTTAACCAATGCGAGATGACCCACCAATGATGTCAATCGGCCTCAAGGTACCTATAGTACATCCTAACAGGTACAAATAAAGGTCTTGGTGTCGAGTCACCTGTAGGATCTATCAACCAAGAGACATTGATGTATTCCCATGGTTGTTAGCAAGGAAATCTGCCATTGAGGCATGCATAGTCCAGGGTACTAAGTAGTCTCTAATCTCTACTCCAGATAAGGTGTTGGTGTCGATGGAGTGAGACTTGTTGGAAGGTGGACCTTAACGTATTCCACATCATCCAACGCGAGTG
>JZKD02S1896559.1:64337-76661 GCA_000966675.3 Picea glauca | reverse complement strand
GCTTAAAGGTAGAAAGGAAAGGGGGGTCCGGAATTCAATATGCGTCGTTGATCCGAGCGTGTGAATCGTTGTCGCTCGAACTTGCTTGTGACTTACCTTGGGCGCATTATCATCTGAAACTTTGGACAAGTGGGTTTTAACCCATTCTTTTGTGTTCTAGCCCCCCTTACAAGAAATATCGCTAACATTTGGCTCCACGGGGGATAGAGTCATCCCTATGATGCTCTAATAACTCTTTTGTAGACTTAGTGCCTTTGTTGTTGGGCTATGGAGTCATTTATTAGTCCGAAAAACAAAAACGGAAACAATATTTACAAAACAAAACAAAAAGAGCTGACTGCGGCTCACATAAAACATTTTAAGAAATGCCCATTGACTGGGCCACTAAAAACTTCATTGCCTTCCAGATTCTGCAACCTGTAAGTGTTGTTTGAAAATACTTCAAGGATCTTGAAAGGCCCGAAACAGAGGGCATCAAATTTACTGTGTTTGCCCTTTTCCTACCTGGGTGCATCCCATTTGAGCACCAAATCACCTTGCTCAAATTCCTTCTTTTTTCTCTTCCTGTCAAAGGTTTGCTTGATCTTCTGCTGATGATTGTAAGCTCTATCCAGGACCTGTTCTCTGATCTACTGCACTTCCACCATCTAATGAATCCTTCTGAGCACATGGTTAGGTTATCCTTCAAAGTCCTGGAGGAAATTTGCCACAGGTAAGGCGAGCTGAGTAGGGAAAATGACCTCTATTCCATAAACAAGTTGGAAGGGTGAGAGGCCCAGGGATTTCTTGGTTGTCACTAGATCGGCCCAAAGAGAAAATTTGAGCTTTGAGTCCCAGGCCCTTTTATTGTCCTCTAGCAGATTTTTGATAAGCTTGATTAGGATTTTATTAGAGGACTCTGCCAGTCCGTTTCCCTGAGGATAGTAGGGAGTGGAGTGAATCAGTGAAATTCCAAATTGTTCACAAAACTTGACCAGAGGCTCAGACCGAAATGGGGAAGCATTGTCAGTGACGATTTTGCTAGGGCAGCCAAATCTAGCTATGATGTCTTCCAGGAAGCTGATGATTACTTTGTGAGAAGTGCTTCTAGTAGGGACAACTTCTATTCATTTAGTGAAGTAGTCAGTTGCTTTCAGAATCCATCGGTGTTGGCTACTCGAGGGGGGATGAATTTCCCCGATGAAGTCCAATCCCCACTGCTGAAAGGGTGATGAAACTACCATAGGCTTTAAAGGCAGAGATTTGAGTTGTTGCTTCCCTGAGAATTTTTTACATTTGATGCAAGCTCGGATTTTCTTGCAAACATCAGGAAATAAGGTGGGCCAGTAATACCCAGCTCGGAGGATCTTGTGAGATGTGGTCTTCCAAAAATGATGACCTCCACAAAGACCACTATGGAAGTCAAATATAACTTTCTGGGCCTGCTGTGGGTCCAGGCACCTTAGTAATACCCCCAGGGGGTCTTTCCAATATAAGGCTTGGTCTATGAGACAATACCTAACCGCTTTGAGCTTTAAGTCCCTTGCCTTTCTTTTTTCCATTCCATCAGGAGGCCTCAACTCTTGCAAGAAATACAAGATATCCTTGTACCAGGTGCATGCTGCTAGTGGTACAGTGCTTTGGGTACCCCT
Organism: Picea glauca; assembly: GCA_000966675.3. Classification (NCBI taxonomy): domain Eukaryota; kingdom Viridiplantae; phylum Streptophyta; class Pinopsida; order Pinales; family Pinaceae; genus Picea; species Picea glauca. Next base: position 75,030 of record JZKD02S1896559.1, on the reverse strand, counting down.
GTTTGATGACTCAGCTTGCTCATTGATAAAATTGATTCCCAAGTCCCTGCAATTTGATTCAACCAACAACTTGTCTAAGCCTTGCCCCTTTATCAGCTTGGTGGGCTTAATCTCCATATCAAATTCTAGGATATTGGCGATCCATTTACCTCTTCTTCCATCTATGTCAGGCTGTATAAGAATGTCCTTCACAGAAGCTGAAGGGACATATGCAGTGACTTTTGAGTGCAAGACATAGACTCTGAAAGCTTTGAGAGCTTTCACCAGGGCATAGGCCTGCTTCTCCATGATCTCGTATCGGAGCTCTGCATCTCTCAGTGCCTTTCTAAAGAAGGCGATAGGCTGCTCTTTCCCTTGATCATTTTTTTGCAGTAAGACGGCCCCTACTGTATCACAAGAAGCAAAAGAAAATATCAGAAAATCTTTGGAATAATCAAGACTGATTAGCACAGGTGCCTCATTCAATGCCTTCTTTATTCGGACAAAATATTCTCTAGTTTCAGAGGTCCATTTTACTTCATTCCCCTTTCTGAGCATGGCAGTGATGTGTTTTACCAGCTCAACAAAATTTGAAACAAATCTCCTCAGAAAATTTATCTTCCCCAAAAAGGCTTGGACCTCTTTCTTAGACCTGGGAAGTGACAGGGTCTGAAGAGATTCTACCTTGCTAGGATCAATCCTCACTCCCTCTGCTGATACTATATGGCCTAATAGTTTTCCCTCTTGCATAGCCAACAATGATTTCTTGGGGTTCAAGGAAAGGCCAAACCTACGACACTTCTGGAAAACCTTCTTCAAGTGGTAGCTGTGCTCTTTATCAGTCTTGGAAAAGATTGTTATGTCATCTAAGGAAATCACCACAAACTTATCTTTCTCCCCGATGAAGGCTATGTCCACGGCTCGCTGAAATGTTTCTCCTGCATTCATTAGTCCGAAAGGCATCTTGGCATACATGAATGTTCCCCAAGGAGTGGTGAAGGCTGTCTTTTCTCTATCCTCAGGCATGGCTGATATTTGATTGTAACCAGAAAAGCCATCAATCATAGATATTCTAGATGCACCAGTGACCTTCTGTAATATATGCTCCATGTTGGGTAGGGGATAATTGTCCTTCCTTGAACTTCTATTCAGGTTCCTGAAATCAACGCAGAGTCTGATTTCTCCATTCTTTTTCCTTACTGGGACCAGATTGGCCACCCAGTCAGAGTATCTCAAGGGGACAATGATTTGGGCATCCAACATCTTCTTCACCTCTCTCTCCATGACATGTAACAACATGGGATTTATCTGTCTCAGCTTCTACTTGAATGGCTTAGCCTCTTCTTTCAGTGGGATCTTGTGCTCAATGACTGACGTGTCATATGTATTGAGGTCTTCGTAAGTCCATGCAAACACGTCAGCAAACTCCCTCAGCAACTTAGTGTATTTGGCCCTCTGCTCCTCAGTCAAGCTCCTCGACAACTTAACAAATTTGGGTTCCTCTGGTGTGACTATATTGCACTCACCTGTATCAGCATCGTCACCAGAAATTCTCCCCCTTACTGCCACATCATTCCCATCAAACAACCTTTCTAATGGGATCAGACCTCTTGGTATATGATTGCTCGGTAGTTTAATAATCTGGTGGTTAGCAATTTCATTCATAAACTCCTCAGGGTGATGGCCGCCTTCCACATCAGGATCCTCATCTATGTGTGACGCCGAAAAGTCATCAATGGATTGGAGGAATTTCTCGATCTCCTGATCATCTTCAAATACCTTCCAATGTCTAACATTGTCTGGTACAGAGGGTCTGTATCTTATTTCGACATCAGATTTGACAGTGGGCAGTGCAGGAACTTCGAACAAACTAGCTGAAAAGGCTAGAAAGTCGGCTGGAGCATTTTCTTCCCTTGCAATGAAAGAGATGTTGAAAGCCAAGAAAGAATTATCAACTAGGTCCCATACCTCGTTCCTATAATTCTTGAGTCGAGGATGCTTGGTTTGATAGACATTTTTGACCTACTAGACAATCAGTTCTGCATCTCCAAACACAACCATTTCCTTAATTCCCATTTCTTTTGCATCTCTTAATCCCAGAACCATAGCTTCATACTCTGACACTTTGTTGGTGACTTCAAATTCCAGCTTGTACGACAGAGATATGGTCTCTTGAGAAGGGGATCTGAATACCACTCTGGCACCTGCACCTATACTGGAAGAAGCTCCATCAAAGAACAGCTTCCAAACAAAGGTGGTTGGAGGAGGCATTCCCTGATTAAGAATGGGCTTCTTTCTGATTTGCAAAGGGGCCTCAAGAGTCTCAGTGACCTGTAACAAGCTATACCCTAAGCCAGTGTCAAGTGCAAAGATGGGGTAATTAGTGGGGTCTGCTTCATCACTGACAATGTAGGCTAGTTGGGCTTCTCTGTACAATCTCCTATGTTCCCCTCCAAAGACTAGAATGGTGGCATATGTGAGGTCCATCTATAACGTCCCTCCAAGTCTCTTAATCCATGACCTTGACAACAACATGCCAAACTTGGGGGGAACATCAGCTACCACAATATCCATGATCATACTCTTCATGGCCAACTGAAACAAGGATACTACCAGGTCCTTGATGACTCCCAAACATTGAACCCTCCTAGAGTCAAAAGAATAGAGATCATAATAGGCTCGGGTGACTTCCAGTCCTAATTCTTCCATGACGGCTTTGGGCATGAGGTTGTGAGAGGCCCCTAAATCCATCAAACAGTTGTGCAGTACCTTATCATGTATGTTCAGGGAGGTCTAGAAGGGAGGGGATGAATCATCTATGTCTTCCACCATGGGGCCTAGGACAACTATTGGCTTTTCATCTTGGAGGTTTATGAAGTCTGTGGAAGAGCAGGAGGCTTCAGACTTCAAAAGGTCAGAGAAGCGCTTTTTGAATTCATCATGTTTTATTAGCTCGGTGAGTGGCACAAAAATTCTAATTTTATGAATCTCATGTTTGAAATTAAAAGAAGATACAGGCTTTGGAATTTATCTAATTTCAGGAACATGATTCTGGACAATGGGAGAGAGGGGTTGGGTCTTCTTACCTCTGTGACTGTCTTCTACCTCATTAACAGGCTTCTCTTCTCTAGTGGGCGGTTCCAGAACATCAGATGCTACTTCCCCTTTGTCGGATCTCAGGTTATACCTGCCTCGGCCACCACTAGCTTTGTCTCCCTTGCTCAATTCATTTAGCTGACTGTTCATGAGAGAATCCTCGTATGCTGACTGGGTTAGATGAGGGAAAGGGGGCGTGACTTCTAAAGAGTGGATTTTAGGTTCAGGCTCGTCTGTTTCCCCTTCTTGTTCCTCAGCTACAAAATTGTTCTAGAAGGGAGCCTGAATTCTTTGGTTGTCTCTGTCTCTTTCCTTTTCTCTGTGCATAGTTGGAGGAGCGAAATTATTTGGCCTCCTGAAACCTGTTCTGTTCTTGGTTTTCTGAGGACCCTTGTTCATTTTTTTTCTTTCCATTTTCAATCTCTCCATTTCTTCTTTCAGAAAGTTCATCACCTGGGTTAGCTCATTTACTTGAGGGTGGGGCAGAGATGGGCCGGAAGTTAAGGCTTATGATTTTCCTTTTCTTTTGTCTGCGTCGGCCTTGTTCTTCAGTCTGTCAGCTGCTAATATGTTGGATTCCACTTCTATAGCTGCATCTTGCATCTGAGCTAAGGAGGTGGCTCTTCTTTCTCTTAATAAAAGACAGAAATCAGGGTCAAATGAACCAGCGTAGGAAATCTGAGCAGAGGCTTCAGAGGGATTTACCTCTGCGGGAATCTTGTTATGCATCTTATTGAATCTTTTGGAGAAGTCAGAGACATACTTTCCTTCCATCTTCTTCAGGGAACCAAACTCTGTCATGTAATATATGTAATATTTCCTATCCCCCCACTGCCTCAGGAAAACATTGTCCAGGGCTTCAATTCCAGCAATAGATCCAGGGGCCAGTCCCCTAAACCATTTTCTAACCTCGCCATCCAAGATATGAACAAACACTCTCATCCAGACATCTTCGTTTTCAATGTTCAGATTGTCAGCATAACTGTAGAAAGCAGCCAGGTGCTCTTCTGTAGTTATGTCCCCTTCCCCAGTGAACTTGGGCATGTACTTCAAGTAGTCTCCAGCAGGGAGAGGATTCATGGGATGAGGTAGGATTAAGGGAGCATATCTAGCAGTGACTATGGCATCCATTTTGGTCGGAGGGGGATTGGCACCAGCCATAGGAATATTGTGTGGAGGAGAACTAGGAGGAGAAGGAGTGTGAACGGGAGATATCGGAAAAAAGGTTCTCACAGGAGATGAGGGAGAAAACAGAGAGAAGTCTAAGGGACCTGAATGTGCAGATGCTTCTCCCTGTGCAACAATAGTAATAAAAGGAGGGGTGATTAAATCTCCTGAGGCCTGAGGTCTATGTTGAGGCACAACTTCCAGGGAGGGGGAAGTGACAAGGATCTCTCCCTCTGATACTAGACCAGGAGGAGAAAAATCAGTAGGAACACTCCCGAAATTCAAGAAACGAGAAACCTCAGAGGAAGGACGACTCGAAAGATGAGAGTAAGAGAAAGGAGTTTTTATAGAGGGAGGCAGGGAAATACCTGATTCAAAGGCGAAACTTTCTCCTTAAGGAGCCTTTCCTTTTCTGAGAATCACCTCCAGATTTTCTTCAGTTGTAGCGAGAGGCAGTTGTGGATGGGACCGCGTGTGTAGGCCGCCGGAAGCCACAACTAATCCAATGGGTTCATCGCAGTGGAGTCGTCACAGTGGAGTTTCCAGGTGCACAGTAGCAATCTTCAAGTTCTGATCTTTGATGCACCCTCAGAATCAGCTTAATCTTTATCGTTCAATCCCAGGGAAAATATTCAACTTCGTCCCCGACAACGGCGCCAGAAATGTTGGCGGCCGAAAGTCACTCCTAGATTGCTTGCAGGAGCAGAGCCTGACACCCATCAGTTTAATGTCACGATTTGTTTTAAAGGAGTGATCAAATGGAGGGAAACTCAGAACAATATCGTCTCAACTCAGAAACTAGGCCAGGCATGCATGGACGAGTGAGGTCTTGATAAACTTCAAATAGTGAGTTGTAATAAAGGGTGAGTAGGGGGAAGACTTGCATGAGAAGAGTGCGCAGGTCTATCACAAGCATCCAGTTTGTAACAGACTAGAGAAGAAAGCATTCGAACACAAGATCCTCTTACATTCAAACACAGATACCAGGGGTCACAACAATGTCACAACAAATCCTTTATCATAACAAGATTGTTCAATCCACGCGAATCCTTCGACTGTGGACTCCCTGGCATGAGATGGAACATAGATGGAAAAAGAAAATTGTTTGTTATAAACCAAGAAATATCAAACACAGAGGCATAACCAGGAAACTAGAATGTTTGTTGAAACTTTATAGTCAGGAGCTTAGATCTACCATCGATAGATACAAAAATGGAAAAAATGCCTACATATACTCAAAACAACAACAACAACGGAACCAAGATATTGCATTGAAAGCTTTGCGTCTGCATGGCTTCTGACAATTCTGCCGCTGCAATATTTGAATAGTCGTGCAACTTATGGCCGACACAATCGATCTTCTGACAGTTTCATCGGCGAATCGACGTGCCTTTCATTCATTGCAGGACTCCCCCATTATGATGGAGACGATGTCTAACCACCACCAAACGCTTCAATAACTTCTTTCTTGGGATTGAGGACGATCTGGCCAACTCAGCACTTTGGGATATGGAAGACTCCTCGCACTGCCACTTGGAATAACTGAATAGCTTGAAGGACGGGTATGGAGGCCAACGCGGAAAGTGAGGTTTGACAATGGAGTGATGGGGCCACAACCGCAGGGGCGAAGTAAGAACAATGAGAGGTGAGAGAGGCGGCAGGGGATGACATATGGAAAAAGGGATATAAGATGAGAAGGCGGGAGAATAGATGTAGCAGGTGTAATTTAGTGAGAGGCTGACATGGAGGGAAAGGAACACGTGGTAGGCGGTGAGTGGACGATGAGACAGGGAAAGGGCCATCTGNATAGGCTCGGGTGACTTCCAGTCCTAATTCTTCCATGACGGCTTTGGGCATGAGGTTGTGAGAGGCCCCTAAATCCATCAAACAGTTGTGCAGTACCTTATCATGTATGTTCAGGGAGGTCTAGAAGGGAGGGGATGAATCATCTATGTCTTCCACCATGGGGCCTAGGACAACTATTGGCTTTTCATCTTGGAGGTTTATGAAGTCTGTGGAAGAGCAGGAGGCTTCAGACTTCAAAAGGTCAGAGAAGCGCTTTTTGAATTCATCATGTTTTATTAGCTCGGTGAGTGGCACAAAAATTCTAATTTTATGAATCTCATGTTTGAAATTAAAAGAAGATACAGGCTTTGGAATTTATCTAATTTCAGGAACATGATTCTGGACAATGGGAGAGAGGGGTTGGGTCTTCTTACCTCTGTGACTGTCTTCTACCTCATTAACAGGCTTCTCTTCTCTAGTGGGCGGTTCCAGAACATCAGATGCTACTTCCCCTTTGTCGGATCTCAGGTTATACCTGCCTCGGCCACCACTAGCTTTGTCTCCCTTGCTCAATTCATTTAGCTGACTGTTCATGAGAGAATCCTCGTATGCTGACTGGGTTAGATGAGGGAAAGGGGGCGTGACTTCTAAAGAGTGGATTTTAGGTTCAGGCTCGTCTGTTTCCCCTTCTTGTTCCTCAGCTACAAAATTGTTCTAGAAGGGAGCCTGAATTCTTTGGTTGTCTCTGTCTCTTTCCTTTTCTCTGTGCATAGTTGGAGGAGCGAAATTATTTGGCCTCCTGAAACCTGTTCTGTTCTTGGTTTTCTGAGGACCCTTGTTCATTTTTTTTCTTTCCATTTTCAATCTCTCCATTTCTTCTTTCAGAAAGTTCATCACCTGGGTTAGCTCATTTACTTGAGGGTGGGGCAGAGATGGGCCGGAAGTTAAGGCTTATGATTTTCCTTTTCTTTTGTCTGCGTCGGCCTTGTTCTTCAGTCTGTCAGCTGCTAATATGTTGGATTCCACTTCTATAGCTGCATCTTGCATCTGAGCTAAGGAGGTGGCTCTTCTTTCTCTTAATAAAAGACAGAAATCAGGGTCAAATGAACCAGCGTAGGAAATCTGAGCAGAGGCTTCAGAGGGATTTACCTCTGCGGGAATCTTGTTATGCATCTTATTGAATCTTTTGGAGAAGTCAGAGACATACTTTCCTTCCATCTTCTTCAGGGAACCAAACTCTGTCATGTAATATATGTAATATTTCCTATCCCCCCACTGCCTCAGGAAAACATTGTCCAGGGCTTCAATTCCAGCAATAGATCCAGGGGCCAGTCCCCTAAACCATTTTCTAACCTCGCCATCCAAGATATGAACAAACACTCTCATCCAGACATCTTCGTTTTCAATGTTCAGATTGTCAGCATAACTGTAGAAAGCAGCCAGGTGCTCTTCTGTAGTTATGTCCCCTTCCCCAGTGAACTTGGGCATGTACTTCAAGTAGTCTCCAGCAGGGAGAGGATTCATGGGATGAGGTAGGATTAAGGGAGCATATCTAGCAGTGACTATGGCATCCATTTTGGTCGGAGGGGGATTGGCACCAGCCATAGGAATATTGTGTGGAGGAGAACTAGGAGGAGAAGGAGTGTGAACGGGAGATATCGGAAAAAAGGTTCTCACAGGAGATGAGGGAGAAAACAGAGAGAAGTCTAAGGGACCTGAATGTGCAGATGCTTCTCCCTGTGCAACAATAGTAATAAAAGGAGGGGTGATTAAATCTCCTGAGGCCTGAGGTCTATGTTGAGGCACAACTTCCAGGGAGGGGGAAGTGACAAGGATCTCTCCCTCTGATACTAGACCAGGAGGAGAAAAATCAGTAGGAACACTCCCGAAATTCAAGAAACGAGAAACCTCAGAGGAAGGACGACTCGAAAGATGAGAGTAAGAGAAAGGAGTTTTTATAGAGGGAGGCAGGGAAATACCTGATTCAAAGGCGAAACTTTCTCCTTAAGGAGCCTTTCCTTTTCTGAGAATCACCTCCAGATTTTCTTCAGTTGTAGCGAGAGGCAGTTGTGGATGGGACCGCGTGTGTAGGCCGCCGGAAGCCACAACTAATCCAATGGGTTCATCGCAGTGGAGTCGTCACAGTGGAGTTTCCAGGTGCACAGTAGCAATCTTCAAGTTCTGATCTTTGATGCACCCTCAGAATCAGCTTAATCTTTATCGTTCAATCCCAGGGAAAATATTCAACTTCGTCCCCGACAACGGCGCCAGAAATGTTGGCGGCCGAAAGTCACTCCTAGATTGCTTGCAGGAGCAGAGCCTGACACCCATCAGTTTAATGTCACGATTTGTTTTAAAGGAGTGATCAAATGGAGGGAAACTCAGAACAATATCGTCTCAACTCAGAAACTAGGCCAGGCATGCATGGACGAGTGAGGTCTTGATAAACTTCAAATAGTGAGTTGTAATAAAGGGTGAGTAGGGGGAAGACTTGCATGAGAAGAGTGCGCAGGTCTATCACAAGCATCCAGTTTGTAACAGACTGGAGAAGAAAGCATTCGAACACAAGATCCTCTTACATTCAAACACAGATACCAGGGGTCACAACAAATCCTTTATCATAACAAGATTGTTCAATCCACGCGAATCCTTCGACTGTGGACTCCCTGGCATGAGATGGAACATAGATGGAAAAAGAAAATTGTTTGTTATAAACCAAGAAATCTCAAACATAGAGGCATAACCAGGAAACCAGAATGTTTGCTGAAAATTTATAGTCAGGAGCTTAGCTCTACCATCGATAGATACAAAAATGGAAAAAATGCCTACATATACTCAAAACAACAACAGCAGCGGAACCAAGATATTGCATTGAAAGCTTTGCGTCTGCATGGCTTCTGACAATTCTGCTGCTGCAATATTTGAATATTTGTGCAACTTATGGCAGACACAATCGATCTTTTGACAGTTTCATCGGCGAATCGACGTGCCTTTCATTCATTGCAGGACTCCCCCATTATGATGGAGATGATGTCTAACCACCACCAAACGCTTCAATAACTGCTTTCTTGGGATTGAGGACGATCTGGCCAACTCAGCACTTTGGGATATGGAAGACTCCTCGCACTGCCACTTAGAATAACTGAATAGCTTGAAGGACGGGTATGGAGGCCAACGCGGAAAGTGAGGTTTGACAACGGAGTGATGGGGCCACAACCGCAGGGGCGAAGTAAGAACAATGAGAGGTGAGAGAGGCGACAGGGGATGACATATGGAAAAAGGGATATAAAATGAGAAGGCGGGAGAATAGATGTAGCAGGTGTAATTTAGTGAGAGGCTGACATGGAGGGAAAGGAACACGTGGTAGGCGGTGAGTGGACGATGAGACAGGGAAAGGGCCATCTGGACGAAAGAGTGGAGGAGGATAGATGACACACGGCAGCGGGGGAAAGGTGGTTTTGGAGGATGTTATGATGGGAGAAGGGCCTACACTGGTTAAACACGGAGTAGCTGAAAATGATGGGAGTGCGTGAGCACCGTTGATCCAAGCGCTATGATCTCGGTCATCGGAAAGCTGCATCCACAATTCCGGAACCCCCCCTCCGCTTAAAGGTAGAAAGGCAGGGGGGGTCCGGAATTGTCTTTATCGCTGTTGATCCGGGCGTGCTGATCTGGGCCATTGGAGAGGTGCGCTCCCGATTCCGGACCCCCCCCCCCGCTTAAAGGTAGAAAGACAAGGGGGGTCCAGAATTCAATATGCGCTGTTGATCTGGGCACGTGAATCGCTTCCGCTCGAACTTGCTCGTGACTTACCTTGGGCGCATTATCATCCGAAACTTTGGACAAGTGGGTTTTAACCCATTCTTTTGCGTTCTATCCCCCCTTACAAGAAATATCGCTAACAAGTCCCTTCCAACTGTCCTTCGTTCCCCACACACTTTTACTCCAAGAATTCAGAGACCATGGATTTGATAGCTTCTCACAATCTATCTTGACAAAGTAAATCTCAAAGCCACTCTAACCAAGCTAATAATTCCAAGCCAACCAAAAGCTAACTTTCTCCATGAGAATTCCTCTCCTTTTATAAGTTGAAGAGGATAAGGTGAGGAGGTTAAGATGGTCCCACTAAATCATGAAAGTGAGTAAGATCCAACCATTTAGATGCCACCTCACCATAGAAGTTTCTCCTTCTAGAAGATTCGAGAAAACACTTGTTTTTCCCACGTGTAGGAATTCTCGTACCCTGCCTATAGAGCAACCTGTGAACATCTCGCACCCTAGCTATGGTGCAACCTACAAGAATCAGGCATTCTCGCATCCTGCCTATATAGGAACCTGTTGTTGGATTACTGAGAGGGGGGGTGAATCAGTAATAGAGAAATTTAACCATATAATCCAAGTGTTATATCAATGAACCATTATTATCCAATAACTGCAGAGTAAATAAGCAATGAACAAATGAACAATCATACACATACATAGTACACCAGTGTTTTGCGTGGAAACCCAAATCGAGAGAAAACCACAGAATTCTTTTTCTTATATGTCTTTAAGAATTACATTCATTGGAAGCACCAACTTACTTTGTTTTCCAGCTGCAACTGGAAGGAGGCTCCAACCCCCTAGTTTCTCAGGCTACAACCTGAGGGAAGCTCCAACTCCCCAA
>JZKD02S1896559.1:49323-64327 GCA_000966675.3 Picea glauca | reverse complement strand
TTTTGCATTGATCCTTGATTCTTCTTGAGCACAACAAGTCCAAAGTTCTTCAAATGTTGGATACTCCTTCCTTGTGTTCATGCTTGCAGCAAATGCATCCCACGTCTTGGGAATACCATTGAGTACTATGTTTACCTATTCCTTCTCTGAGATAATCTCTTCAATAGCTTGTAGTTGATCTCTTAACTGAGAGATTCTCACAAAATATGATATTATGCTGTCATCATCATTCATCTTCATGTCACGGAGCTCATTCTTCAGATTCATTACTTGTCCAATGTTTTTGACCGAGAAGAGGTTTGTTAGGGCATCGTACATCTTATTTGATGAGTCAAGATGGGAGATGTAGGATATCAGGTGGTGTTTGATAGAATCCACTATGATACTAATGGAATTGATGTCACTGTATTTGAAATTCTCCATAGCTGCAACGTTTTGTGGTTCCTTCTCTTTCCCTTCTTCAAACACTAGTTTCACAATCTTCCCTTTCACGATATCCAACACTTTATTCTTGGCAAGCATGAGATCAATCCTTGTCTTCCACGCTCTAAAGTTAGAAGCTCCATCTAACTTGTTATATAACTTCATAGATTAAGTCATGGCTACTTTTACTTGGTCAAACCCTAGATTTGACCACAAACTCAAACTTGACATCTTGGCTTGCTGAGAGTATTGGTAGATGCACTAGGCTAGGGTGCACTGATTTGTTTGGAGATTAGGTCAATCCCTTCACTTAAGGTGCCTCAACAAGAGGATTAGGGTTTCTACAACTTCTTCTACTAGTAACCCTAGCGACAGTGTCTTGGAAGCTGCTTCTGCTAGTAACCCTAGCGACAGTTCCTCAACGAGCTCAATATCCCAACGGCTATGTTTCCTTCCAATGTTTAGACTGAATGAAGGAGGTGTGGGCCCATAACTTGTTAGAATATGAAAGATGTGTGCTCGCTTTACCATTGACAATACCCTTGTCACCCAACCATAGACCGAAGCCACCCTCCAAGCACCTTAACCTTGATAGAGAATCAATTTGGAAGCAAACCCTAGGCTAGATAGCCAAACAAAGGGTAGCGCACCTTTCCCCAAGGATAGCGCATCACAAAGAGTTGATCATATAGTCCAAACCCTAGCCAAGAGATAGTCCAAGCGTAACTATTAGCTGTAGTAGCTGCAATGGTATCTCTCCTCCAAACCTACACAAAAACTGGGGAACTACAGTGCGCACAAGACTGGGTACTGCAATTCTGAGACTTCCTTCCAGAATGAGAACTAGCCTCCTGTATTTATACTAATTCTGGTTAACTGCCAGGGCCGAATTCTCATTCTGGGTATCTATCTATTCAGTATATAATATTATTTTTGGCTGACTTCTTCTCTTGGAGGCTAATAACCTAATATAAATTATCTTATTGAGCCGACAAGTCTTCTAGGGTTATTAGCCAACTCATTAGGGTTTCTTCTTGCTTCCCGAAGTATTCTATNCCTTTGTTTGGCTATCTAGCCTAGGGTTTGCTTCCGGAGTGATTCTCTGTCAAGGTTAAGGTGCTCGGAGGGTGGCTTTGGCCGATGGTTGGGTGACAATAGAGATATTGTCAATGGTAAAATAGGCACATCCATTATATTTCTTCTATGATTCTCTGTTTGATGGAAATGTCGATTTTGACAGTGGGGGAAATGTTGGCCATGTTTCCTTCTTCAAAAGAATCAGGGGCAGGGATAGGGTTATTGAACCAATCTATATGCCCTAATGGAATAAAATCCTTGATTTCGATTGCACATATGGAGGCTTGAATAGGAAGGTAAAATGCCTCGTGTGAGAGAAAAAGCACTCTGTGATGGAGCACATTCCATGGGAAATCGAGGGTAGTTAGTTCCTCTAGGATATCTTCGTTGCAGTGGAAAATGCAAGAATATAGGGATATGGGGACGTAACATTGCTGACTGTCACCGTGAGATTGTATTCAAGTGGTGAATAAGTAGAGGGGGTATCATGACTATGGTGCAATGGCATGTTTGACATAAACCAAATGTCCAGACATTGTGGGTTATAAATTGTGGTCGGGGGTAAGATTTCCTGGGGGAAATGAACTGGGGAATTGGGAGGATTTGGGGGAAAATACTCAAACAGTCTATCCATGAACCATGGAGGGGTAGGAAGTGACTCGGGTTAAGGAGAGGTGATGTGAACAATATCTAGAGAAGGGATGGGAGGAATCACTTGTATTATAGGAAGTGAGGTGGGTGGAGGATTTTGAATAAGGGCCATTTGACAACACATGTATTCAATGATCGAAGGACACTGGTACGTGAAATGATCAAGGGATTCAAAAAGAGAGTAAGGACACCTCTTCCATTCATTGACTGAGATCGAGACATAATTGATGTCGGTAACGTGGGTACTTGACGACTTGGGTGGAGAGGGATATTGATGAATGGTTTGGCATACAACTATTAGCATTTATCAAAATCAAGGTAGAGTTGGGAAATTATGAGTATAGTGGCCATATTTTGAACAGATGGCACACACGAATTTGGTTTGAAGCCCTTTATTTCCTATGGTAGAGGATGTTGTGGTACTACTAGGTGGTCTTGGTGAAGCGATGAGTGATGTGGTTTCTCGAGGGAGTTGGATCAGATTGTGTAACTCGGGAAGAGAAGGACATCTATTAGTGGGGTGTCCCTCTCATTCACAAAGTGCACAAGGAGGTTGAAATTGAGGAGGAAGTGGAGTAGTGGGCTCTTTCTTATTCCGTTTCCCCCCAGCCATAGCGGTGGTGTTGGCGATTGGAGGTGAGGGTGGTGTGGTCGGGGTAAGTGATAGAATCTGCATCAGGATTCCCTCTGATTGGGGAGGGAGGGATGGTTGAGGAACCATCATGGGTGGGTGTAGATACCATACAGGAATGGCGAGCACCATGTTGGGAAGGGTAAGCGTGGTGCCTACCTGAAATGCTTGTATGCCCGATGGGGGGTAGAAGAAAGGGATTTGAGTGATGGCTTGGGGAATTGTTTCCCAAACCGGGATTTTCCCTTAGGGAAGGGTGAAATCGGGGATAAGTGGTGTCGTAGGGTTATCAAGTAATTCCTGAGGTAGAAGTTCTTCAACTGGCAGGACGTCGAGGGGTGGATAAGCCTTAGTGGGAGGAATGGTATCTCCAATTTCACTTCCATCGAAAGATACGACACACACTTGTGTTGAGGGGTGTATGAGAGGTGGTGCTCCATGGTATTCTGCCAACAAGGATGGGTCCTTAAAAATTCTGGGGCCCATATCCATGAGTGGATATGCGTTGGAGCTAGTGTGGATGAGAGGTAAGATGTTATCGATGTTGGAAGAGTGATTAGGCTCATAATGTGAAACCTGGTCGATGGTGATGATTTTCCCATTATGGGGGAATATCATTGTTTGAAACATAGAAGAGGCCACTTCCTTTATAGCGTATATGTAGCTACATCCAAACAAGATGTTGTAATCAAGCGGGGCTTTGATAACCTCAATGTCGATAAGGATGGTTTTTCCCTCAAGTTCAACGAGGAAATTTTGAAAGAGACCTTCAGGGGAGAATGGCCGACCATCATAGGCTCTTAAAGTGATGGAAAATGGTATTAGATCAAGGAGCCAAGTTTATTCCATACAATTTTTGACATGATGCATGTGGATGCACCTTCATCAATGATATATTGATGAACTGTGATGTTCTGAATCTTAACTAGTATCTGGAAATATACTAAAGAGGGGAGACAATGTTCCCCATAATCTAGATCAAATGTGATGAGTTTAGTATCAGCTGGGTCGATGGCCCCCAAGGTAGAAAAAAAGGATTTCTGTTGAGTTGGATAGGTTTAGAGGACTTCCAATATGGGCATGGTTGTAGGATATTGTGCCAACTCATCGACGAGAATGTAATTGTGTGTTGCCCTAGCCTGAGGATTATTGACATTTCGTCGTAATGGGATGCGAGGAATACAAATGGTGGGTTCAGTGTTAGGGAGTGGAATCATCAAGGGTTTTCCAGATATAGTTGGAGTTGATTTCAAAGTGGTAGGAGTAGCTTTAGGGGATGCTTTGTATTGACTACTGCGCGTTTGCAGAATAACTTCTTCTTCGTTAGTGAGGAGGATATTGTGATCCACCAGGTTTCTAGGGTTTTGATACTGTCCCATTTGTGGTGGGGCAGGATGCATCTCATGTTGGGTATTCATCATACCTTGGTGTGGAATAGGTTTTTTCAATGCAGTCGGGGGTGGTTTCTGCAAATACTTTTGTGGGGCCTGTTGAGGGGCAGATGACGTTAGAGGACGTGACCTATTCATGGAGTTTTTCATCCATTTGAAGTTGAAAATTTGGGGACAATGGTAAGTATAATGACCATGCTCACCGCAAAGAGTGAAAGGGAAGTTCTTTCGGAGGTTTTTGTTGTTGTTCCTCCCTTGGTGTTTGTTTTTATTGTCCCCTTGGGGGTTCTAGTTACCTTGGTTCTGATTGCCCCCAACAGGTTGGTTTTGTTGGGGGTTGTTTTCTCCTGGTCCTGGGTTATTATTGTTTCATTTTTTTCCTTTCTTCTTGGAATTATTCAACTGATGGGTCCGATTTTCCATATTCAGTTCTTCAAAATTTTGAAATTTTTGAATGGGAGAGGGCTGAACAAAGTTAACCCCATCGTCTGGTTGTCCTTATGGAGGAGCAGTTGGTTGTGGAGGACCAGAAAATGGAAAATACATATTATTTTGTGGAAATGATCCATAGGGTTCATAGAAAGGTGCAACACTTTCACTAGTGCCAAGGTTATAAGTTGAGGTAGAAGGGGTACCTGAACTTGGTTGAGAAGTCGAGCACATCATGGGTGTCGACGTGGGTCCACTCATGGGTCTAGGAAGAGCCATATGATATGGCTATTGGTAAATGGGAGGAGGGTAATAAGATGACCCTCCATACATCGGTGGATATTGGGGTGTATCGTACATAGGTGGAAGTTGGATGTACAGATTGTGGTGTGTTGTGGTACCATTCAATCCATCCCCCACATGAGACATCCCAGGTTTGTTCTGGCCAAATGGAATGGGTCTTGGATCATCGGGTATGATTGGGTATAAGTAACCCGACTGAGCATAAATGAGGTCATACTATTGAGCCTTGTTGATGGCTTCCTCTTTGGTTTGGGGGAAGGTGGATACCACATCTTTGGCAAGGATAGAGACAAGTGATTTGAGAAACCAGTCGAGACCTTGTTCTTTGGTGGTTTTTTCTTTGCATAAACTACGTCATCGATGCCATTCTTGAATGTGGTCAGCAATGTGTGTATTTGAGGTTTGTTTTCACTCAGAGAGGAGATCTAGATTTAAAAGTCACGTGAGTCATTGAATTTTTGTCCACATACCATTTGGATGATGGACCAGTGAGTGTGCGATGAAATAAACTTAAGCAGACAGAGTCATTCATGATGTTGTTTGAAGGGAACCATAAGTGGAAGGTCATGACATGGTTGGCGAGATCTTACGCCGATTTTCCTTCATACCTGGGAATGTCTGAAGGTAGTTTAGTAGGCATATTGGGCCATGTGGGGTCATGAAATATAGGGCCATTCATGAGTTTACTCAAATCAAGGATATTGAGGGATGCCAAATATGACATGAGGGGTGGCAATGGAGGATTAGTTTCATCCATGGTGTGAGCAGGTAGTGGACCTATCCTTTGAGTGGGATTTGGTGGGGTTGTACTTGTCCCTTGAGAAGAAGTTTGACACCCGCCTCCATTTGAAGGAGAGCTAGTGGATGGATGGCCTTGGGAAATGGACCCAAGAAAAGTGGAGCCAAGCAAAGATGATCCCAAAATAGTGTCACTTACAGGGGTGTGAAACAATTGATTTGGTGAGTTGGCAAGATTTGGAACTCCTNGTGAAATGATCAAGGGATTCAAAAAGAGAGTAAGGACACCTCTTCCATTCATTGACTGAGATCGAGACATAATTGATGTCGGTAACGTGGGTACTTGACGACTTGGGTGGAGAGGGATATTGATGAATGGTTTGGCATACAACTATTAGCATTTATCAAAATCAAGGTAGAGTTGGGAAATTATGAGTATAGTGGCCATATTTTGAACAGATGGCACACACGAATTTGGTTTGAAGCCCTTTATTTCCTATGGTAGAGGATGTTGTGGTACTACTAGGTGGTCTTGGTGAAGCGATGAGTGATGTGGTTTCTCGAGGGAGTTGGATCAGATTGTGTAACTCGGGAAGAGAAGGACATCTATTAGTGGGGTGTCCCTCTCATTCACAAAGTGCACAAGGAGGTTGAAATTGAGGAGGAAGTGGAGTAGTGGGCTCTTTCTTATTCCGTTTCCCCCCAGCCATAGCGGTGGTGTTGGCGATTGGAGGTGAGGGTGGTGTGGTCGGGGTAAGTGATAGAATCTGCATCAGGATTCCCTCTGATTGGGGAGGGAGGGATGGTTGAGGAACCATCATGGGTGGGTGTAGATACCATACAGGAATGGCGAGCACCATGTTGGGAAGGGTAAGCGTGGTGCCTACCTGAAATGCTTGTATGCCCGATGGGGGGTAGAAGAAAGGGATTTGAGTGATGGCTTGGGGAATTGTTTCCCAAACCGGGATTTTCCCTTAGGGAAGGGTGAAATCGGGGATAAGTGGTGTCGTAGGGTTATCAAGTAATTCCTGAGGTAGAAGTTCTTCAACTGGCAGGACGTCGAGGGGTGGATAAGCCTTAGTGGGAGGAATGGTATCTCCAATTTCACTTCCATCGAAAGATACGACACACACTTGTGTTGAGGGGTGTATGAGAGGTGGTGCTCCATGGTATTCTGCCAACAAGGATGGGTCCTTAAAAATTCTGGGGCCCATATCCATGAGTGGATATGCGTTGGAGCTAGTGTGGATGAGAGGTAAGATGTTATCGATGTTGGAAGAGTGATTAGGCTCATAATGTGAAACCTGGTCGATGGTGATGATTTTCCCATTATGGGGGAATATCATTGTTTGAAACATAGAAGAGGCCACTTCCTTTATAGCGTATATGTAGCTACATCCAAACAAGATGTTGTAATCAAGCGGGGCTTTGATAACCTCAATGTCGATAAGGATGGTTTTTCCCTCAAGTTCAACGAGGAAATTTTGAAAGAGACCTTCAGGGGAGAATGGCCGACCATCATAGGCTCTTAAAGTGATGGAAAATGGTATTAGATCAAGGAGCCAAGTTTATTCCATACAATTTTTGACATGATGCATGTGGATGCACCTTCATCAATGATATATTGATGAACTGTGATGTTCTGAATCTTAACTAGTATCTGGAAATATACTAAAGAGGGGAGACAATGTTCCCCATAATCTAGATCAAATGTGATGAGTTTAGTATCAGCTGGGTCGATGGCCCCCAAGGTAGAAAAAAAGGATTTCTGTTGAGTTGGATAGGTTTAGAGGACTTCCAATATGGGCATGGTTGTAGGATATTGTGCCAACTCATCGACGAGAATGTAATTGTGTGTTGCCCTAGCCTGAGGATTATTGACATTTCGTCGTAATGGGATGCGAGGAATACAAATGGTGGGTTCAGTGTTAGGGAGTGGAATCATCAAGGGTTTTCCAGATATAGTTGGAGTTGATTTCAAAGTGGTAGGAGTAGCTTTAGGGGATGCTTTGTATTGACTACTGCGCGTTTGCAGAATAACTTCTTCTTCGTTAGTGAGGAGGATATTGTGATCCACCAGGTTTCTAGGGTTTTGATACTGTCCCATTTGTGGTGGGGCAGGATGCATCTCATGTTGGGTATTCATCATACCTTGGTGTGGAATAGGGTTTTTCAATGCAGTCGGGGGTGGTTTCTGCAAATACTTTTGTGGGGCCTGCTGAGGGGCAGATGGCGTTAGAGGACGTGACCTATTCATGGAGTTTTTCATCCATTTGAAGTTGAAAATTTGGGGACAATGGTGAGTATAATGACCATGCTCACCGCAAAGAGTGCAAGGGAAGTTCTTTCGGAGGTTTTTGTTGTTGTTCCTACCTTGGTGTTTGTTTTTATTGTCCCCTTGGAGGTTCTAGTTACCCTGGTTCTGATTGCCCCCAACAGGTTGGTTTTGTTGGGGGTTGTTTCCTCCTGGTCCTAGGTTATTATTGTTTCATTTTTTTCCTTTCTTCTTGGAATTATTCAACTGATGGGTCGGATTTTCCATATTCAGTTCTTCAAAATTTTGAAATTGTTGAATGGGAGAGGGCTGAACAAAGTTAAACCCATCGTGTGGTTGTCCTTATGGAGGAGCAGTTGGCTGTGGAGGACCAGAAAATGGAAAATACATATTATTTTGTGGAAATGATCCATAGGGTGCATAGAAAGGTGCAACACTTTCACTAGTGCCAAGGTTATAAGTTGAGGTAGAAGGGGTACCTGAACTTGGTTGAGAAGCCGAGCACATCATGGGTTTCGACGTGGGTCCACTCATGGGTCTAGGAAGAGCCATATGATATGGCTGTTGGTAAATGGGAGGAGGGTAATAAGATGACCCTCCATACATCGGTGGATATTGGGGTGTATCGTACATAGGTGGCAGTTGGATGTACAGATTGTGGTGTGTTGTGGTACCATTCAATTCATCCCCCACATGAGACATCCCAGGTTTGTTCTGGCCAAATGGAATGGGTCTTGGATCATCGGGTATGATTGGGTATAAGTAACCCGACTGAGCATAAATGAGGTCATACTGTTGAGCCTTGTTGATGGCTTCCTCTTTGGTTTGGGGGAAGGTGGATACCACATCTTTGGCAAGGATAGAGACAAGTGATTTGAGAAACCAGTCGAGACCTTGTTCTTTGGTGGTTTTTTCTTTGCATAAACTACGTCATCGATGCCATTCTTGAATGTGGTCAGCAATGTGTGTATTTGAGGTTTGTTTTCACTCAGAGAGGAGATCTAGATTTAAAAGTCACGTGAGTCATTGAATTTTTGTCCACATACCATTTGGATGATGGACCAGTGAGTGTGCGATGAAATAAACTTAAGCAGACAGAGTCATTCATGATGTTGTTTGAAGGGAACCATAAGTGGAAGGTCATGACATGGTTGGCGAGATCTTACGCCGATTTTCCTTCATACCTGGGAATGTCTGAAGGTAGTTTAGTAGGCATATTGGGCCATGTGGGGTCATGAAATATAGGGCCATTCATGAGTTTACTCAAATCAAGGATATTGAGGGATGCCAAATATGACATGAGGGGTGGCAATGGAGGATTAGTTTCATCCATGGTGTGAGCAGGTAGTGGACCTATCCTTTGAGTGGGATTTGGTGGGGTTGTACTTGTCCCTTGAGAAGAAGTTTGACACCCGCCTCCATTTGAAGGAGAGCTAGTGGATGGATGGCCTTGGGAAATGGACCCAAGAAAAGTGGAGCCAAGCAAAGATGATCCCAAAATAGTGTCACTTACAGGGGTGTGAAACAATTGATTTGGTGAGTTGGCAAGATTTGGAACTCCTCCTAGAATAGGAGGGAGATTTTGCAAGCATCTGGGATGACGGGGATTCTATGGGTTCCCTATGATGTCTGACTAGCAAAGTGAATGTGTGCAAATGATGATGAGAGCAATAAATTAATAAGAGAATTGTATATTTTGGACCTTCACAATATATCTCACAATCACATGTAATCAAATGAGCATCATACATAAATCAATTGAAAGGAAGCTTACATGTGGTGTCACATACCCACTCCCCTAATCAAGTTTTCATTGATTTTTGTAGGATTAGAGCCCCCGAATTACCTACGGAGGCCTAGCGTAAGCTATCTATTTCTCTCTCTCTCTCTTCCCATGTGATCGCGGGTCATGATCACAAGTCAAATAATTGTGGTGCCTCTTTGTATTTCGCGCCTCAATGCTTCAGTGATGTCGAATCGTTCGACTCTGTAACCACCGAACCTCGATAAGATTAGCGACTGGTCAATAGGAACAGACCTATCGTGTGGGTGAGCAGAGTACGGGTGGCGAGAGGGGAAACATGACATGGTGGGCGACGTGACAGGAGACGGGCCCCACTTCACATGACACACACTTCCGGACCCCCCCCCATTGAAGGCAGAATGGCAAGGGGAGTCCGGAATTCGCCTGAGTACCGTTGATCAAGGCAAATGGATCCTGACCATTCTCGAGTTGCACGTTTGATTCCAGACCCCACCCCCCCATTCGATAAAGGCAGAACAACAAGGGGGCTCTGGAATGAAGCCTCAGCCGTAGATCTGGGCACGTGGACTTTGGCCATCCAGATCTACTCGCCACTTACCCTAAGGCACACTCGCGCCTCGACTTAAATTTGACGTCTCTTCCCCACATATAACGGTCATTATATACCCTAAGATCCTCTAAAAGAATCTCATTCGTTCATTGGGATTTATCATCACGGGAGTCCGAACTCTTGACCACAGGATTCCCGAATTCGCGATCCCCAGTTTCCTGATGTGGTTAATCTCTCGACACATAGCCTCCTTAAATCGGATGGTCCAGATCTGTCTCAGGGTTTCCACCATGGAAATTCCTGATCTCTCATCACCAGGACTCCTGAGTTCATGATTCCCGATTTCTCGAAATGGGAAATCTCACGACACGTGGCCCCCTCAAATTGGACAGTCCAGATCTGTCTCGGGGTTTCCACCATGGAAAGTCCCGATCTCTCATCACTATAACTCCTGAGTTCACGATTCCCGATTTCCCAAACTGGGAAATATCATGACATGTGGCCTCCTTAAATTGGACGGTCCAGATCTTATCTCAGGGTTTCCACAATGGAAAGTTCTGATCTCTCATCACCAGAACTCCCGAGTTCACGACTCTCGATTTCCCGAACTAGGAAATCTCATGACACGTGGCCTCCTTTAATTATACAACCCAAATCCATTTTGGGGATTTCACCCTTATTCATTGGGGGTTTAACCCTTAGGTATCTCCTGAAATATCCAATGGCTTTCGAGTTTTCCAACTGAGATCTGATGGTTCAAATAGTTTCCTAACTTTTGCATTCTCCCACGACTTCCTGGACGGGGAAAATTCAATGACCCAGATGTTCTTATGGACCTTGGGGATCTATGATCCCGATCTCTTCACTACCCACGAAGACACATAAGGTCACAAGGGTATGGCACTTAACATCCTACTTTCTCCTACCAAATCTAGCGGTCATGAGTGACCACATATTTCCCGACAGAATCTCGTCTGTCTATTAACACCTATCAAGGTTAAGGTACTTATCTTTCCAACTTCTTCTTCTTATTTGATGATCGTGAGTGACCATAGATTTCCCGATGGGATCTCGTCTGTCGATTTTATCCTTATCAGGGATTTCTTAAGGCCTTACGCCTTCACATCTTCCTTCTAGGTTCTTGATGATGTTTTCAAGGAGGGTATCTCTATGGGTAGGTTTACCCAGGGTACTATCTAAGGCAGATAAGGGTATCTCTCTCCTGAGAACCAGGTGTGAAGTCTAAATTAGATCAGTTTGCATATAAACAACATCTTAAGAGAGCATAAGCCACACGTAGTCTTTCCATATAAACATACAACTACCAGTACTGATCAAGACACTATACATACATTCTTATAATGAAGTCATTCACAATTTCACAGCTTATGATCATAAATGTCAGCATACATATATTTCAAGATGTCAAAGGAAAAACACTTATTGGAAAGTAACACTAGGGGTTATGCAACTGCTGAGAGGGGTGCTCGTTTCCACCCAACCATAGGCTCAACGACTCCCAGCGGATTTACCACTAGCCACCCCCAAACTGAGACCACGATGCTGTGAGACTATGTCTTTGTTTGACAATGACCAGGAGCGAAGGTTACTCTCCTTCCTGTTATAACCCTAAATTGCATCACACATGCTTACCTGGCATCAGGCCAACTCATATCCCTTCTGTGCCAAAACTCTGATGAACAACTCTTTGAAAATCCTCTTGTGTCAAGGCCCATGCGACCTAACCCATTACTGCATGCGTGTGCACGTTGGATGACTCACTACAGCCTGCATGTACCTAAAAAAGCACGAAAAAAGGAAAGTTTCTGACAGAACAAAAAGATATGGGTCAGTTAACTGAAACTCCCGGCCATGCATGGCCAAGGGTTCATCCAAAACCCTAGCTCCTTCTAGCCTATAAAATAAGGGGTAGGGGTACCATTTGAAGGAGGAAAAAATATAGCGAAGAAACTCTGCCCATTTACGTAATCCATTGTCCCAACCCTTTAGCCTTTCCTCATGCCAAAGGAGATTTAATGCAAAGCAGTTGGAGGACAGAAGAAGAGGAGCTCAGGATCAGGTTCAAGGAGCGGTGGTCGGTCTCATCTTTTTTGTAAGTTGATTCAATTTCAATAATAAAAAGAATACTTTTCCTGTCCCAATGCATGAATTGTCTATTGTTTGATTAATTTATGCTCGGTTTCTAACCCTTGAGTATAGAAGTAGCATGCATGCATAGTTGTTGTTTGTCTTGAGTGCAGGATATCTGTGGAAGGAGCAGTGCCAACAAGTAATCGAAGAGCAATGGAGGATCTACATTGAATGTCGGTAATAAGGTTAGTGGTCCTTTTCCATGCATGTACTATGAAAGAGGGGTTTAAATCTTGGGTTGTAGGTAAAAAGGTAGTTTCTTTTCAGTCAAAATCTGCATGCAAGTCTGACCCTAGTTTGCTAGTCCATAGGGTGTTTTTCCCAACAACACTTCCTCCCTGCTATCACCCACTCTGCATATCGCTAGAGTTCTCTTTCTCCCCTCGCGTCTAACCCCAATCGCTTCTCCCCCACACCTTATCCTCTTGTGAGGTTGTGTGTGGCATGATTTCCCTCACGCTGGTCAGGCCTGATGGCTCTGTGGATGGGTGGTTCACCTCCCCATCCCTCATTAATTCCTAAGGATCCATCTACCTACCAGCCTATGAGACATTAAATTTGGGGCCAACGAGCTACTTTTGGTTCTCCGGGCCAGTGAAGTCCAAATACGGTATTGATTTTCGGTGGAAATTAATGCCACCTTTTCAGGTTCCTTCCATTGCCTCTCTGCAACCATCATGGTATCTTTTTCATCATATCCCCTCTCAGCAGTCCTGCAATATAAATTCATAATATTATTCACATTCATCGACCTTTTCCACAAGGTCCATTCACATCACATATTCACATTTCTGAGTTTGCCACAGTTCTTGGCCAATCCAATTATTTTTACAAACTGGGGGAAATAGGGTGTTACAATTCCCTCCCCCTTAAAGGAACATCGTCCTCGATGTTCTATCTTTCAACATGTCATGCATGTTTGGATGAAAACAAAATCGGATATGCCTGTTACATGGCATCCTCTATTTCCCATGTAGCCTCATCTGGGCCAAAATGTTTCCACTGCACCTTGACTTGTGCAATGGTTCGGTTCCGGAGAGGGGTTTCCTTTCTATCCAATATGCATTGGGGTTTTGGTAGAAATTCTCCCTCCAGTTCCACCTGGATCACAGACCAGTCAATTATATGATTAGCATCATGTATATATTTCTTCAATAATGAAACATGGAAACATTATGTGCTTTTACTATGGGAGGAAGTGCTAGCCGATAGGCTACAGGTCCCACTCTATCTAGAACCTAAAAGGGTCCACAATACCGGGGTGCCAACTTGGCACAAGCTCCCATTTTCAGGGAACTCCTTCTAGGCTTAATTATGAGATATACATGGTCTCCTATTTTTAACTCTCTTGGAGTTCTCTTTTGGTCGGCATAACTTTTCTGTCAGTTCTGAGCGACCTTCAAATTTTGTTTTATCTGAGTCACTTGTTGTTCCATTTCTTTCAACATATCGAGCCCAATAGAAATATTGTTTACATGGTTACTCCATTTGACTGGGGTATTACACGGCCTACCATAGAGGACCTCGAAGGGACTCATCTTTAACGATGCATGGTAGCCATTGTTGTAGGCGAATTCTGCCAATGGCAGGTAGTCTTCCCATTTCTTGGGTTGATGCATTAGATGCATCCTTAACATATCCTCTAATATTTGATTCACTCTTTCTGTCTTTCCGTCGGTTTGAGGGTGATAGGTGGTGCTAAACAACAATTTGGTCTCTAAACCAGCCATCAGTGATTTCCAAAAATTGGAAGTAAATTTTGTGTCTCTGTCAGACACTATCTCTTTCGGCATACCGTGCATTCTGAATACCTCTTTCATGAATACCTGGGCAATATCTATCGCCTTGTAGGTTGATTTGATGGGGATGAAATGAGAAGACTTGCTCAGTTTATCCACCACTACCATAATGGCGTCATTCTGTTTGGTCGAAGTTGGCAATCCAGTGATAAAATCCATGGAGATGGTTTCCCATTTCCATTCTGGGATGGGTAAAGGATGTAATAGTCATGCTGGGTGTCGATGTTATGATTTAATCTATTGGCACTCTATGCATCGGGCAAAATATTTGTCTATGTATTTCTTCAATCCAGGCTAATAAAATTGTTTCTGGGTGGCAATGATCATTTTCTGGTATCCTGGGTGACCAGTATATGGTCTTTTATGTAGTTCATCCATAATGAACCTCTTCAAGTCGTCACAATTTGGAATGTACAGTCTATCTTTGTAAGTGAGCAGACCTCCTTCAGTCATCTGATAGCCTTCATATTTTACTCCAGCGGGTTCTTGCTATAGTTATAGGGTCACAGTCTGAACGAAGGGATCTGTCTCCTACGCATTTCTGACTCTGTTCTTGACATATGTCTCATAGGTACTCACCGCTGCCAGGTGAATTGTTTTTATGCTTCTGGTAAGGGCATCAACCACCCTATTTTCTTTCCCTTTAATGTGTTTGATTTCAAAATCAAATTCGCTAAGGAGGGCCATCCATCTAGCTTGTCTAGAATTGAGCTTTGGTTGGTCAAACAAATACCGCAATCCATAGTGATCTGTCATAAGTACAAATTTTCTTCCCAAGAGGTAATGCCTCCACATTTTCAAGGCATGCACTATGGCATCCA
>JZKD02S1896548.1:23663-41284 GCA_000966675.3 Picea glauca | reverse complement strand
AGAGAACTTGCAGATAGTGCAAAACCAACAGAAGATAAGAACGGACAGGCATAGGATAGAGCACAACTTTGAGGTTGGAGATTTGGTTTTCTTGAGACTCCAACCCTACAGACAATGAAGAGTGGAGCCGAAAATCTCAAGCCTAGATTTTATGGTCCCTATAGGATCATGCACTGAGTAGGCGAGGTTTCTTATGAGCTAGAGCTTCAAAAGGAGAGTGAGATTCATAACGTGTTCCACGTGTCTTGCCTCAAAAAGGCAGTGGGACAATTCACTAACACATTAGAGGAGCTCCCCCCATTGGATGAGGAGGGACAATTGGAGTTAGTTCTGAAGGAGGTTTTGGAATTTCGAGAGAAGAAACTAAGGAGAAGGGTCATCAGAGAGTGTTTGATCAGATGGAGAGGGCTTCCATTAGAGGACGCTACTTGGGAGAGCGAAAAGGTGTTGCATCACCCTGGACTGGTAATGCTTGAGGACAAGCAATTTCAGGAACGGAGGACTGTAATGTCCCTTTCCAAATAGGAGCTCTAGAAGAGGAGGATTAATGGTCTAAACCACCCCGTTAGACTATAGCTAGGGACAAAGAGGGGTAAACAGGGTTACTAGAGGTCACTCCAGTCACAGGTGTTATATTCGGAAAGTGACATTGAGCTAACAAGAGTTAACAATGCTTTACTAGAGGTCACCCCAGTCACGGATGTTATATTTGGAAAGTGACATTGAGCTAACAAGAGTTAACAATGCTTTACTAGAGGTCACCTCAGTCATAGGTGTTATATTCGGAAAGTGACATTGAGCTAACAAGAGTTAATAATGATTTTAAATCATTATGAGCTAAAAATAGAAGTCAATAGTAAATTAGGGTTTCAACAGTGATTTAGGGTTTCAACATGATTTAGGGTTTTGGAAAACTATAAAGGAAGGGTCAGCGACCTAATTCATCATTATGCAGATTATGACTTGTCATTGAGGAGAAGAGGCGCATCTCATGAGAGATAGTTCAGTGTATTCCAGGAGGAAGACACCAGTTGGATGATTTCGGTGTTGGAAGACACACCCTAGTCATCAGGAAGATCATCCAGGTCTTCCATCATTCTTCAGTGCTCCCATATTCCGGGTATTATCTTTTAGTTGCTTATTTGTATTCTGGCTAAGATCCTTTTTTCTTTTGATCTAGCCGAGTGTTTCTATTCAGTCACAGTTTCTTATTTGTATTCCGGCTAAGATTCTTTGGTCTTTTGATCTAGCCGAGGGTTGTTATGCAGTCGCAGTTGCTTATTTATATTCCGGCTAAGATCCTTTGTATGTTGATCTAGTTGAGTATTGTCAGTATTCAGCCGCATTCGGCCATTTTTGTAATCCACAGAGATTATCATAATACAAATTTGCAGTCCTTTGTCACATTTATTATTTGTATGATCATTTATATGTTGTAAGCCTTTGATCCTACAAACACATTAGCAGCGTTTCCTAGACTAGCCAAGTCAGGAACATTACAAATTTCTTATTGGTTATCTTTAGGCATTTATATCTGACTGGGGGCATTTTTAAATATGGCTATGGGCATTTTGTTTTAATCTGGGCATTTTCATATTGTCGTGGGCATTTTGTTTTAATCTAAGCATTTTCATATTACCGTGGGCATTTTGTTTTAATCTGGGCATTTTCATATTGCCATGGGCATTTTGTTTTAATCTGGGCATTTTCATATTTCCATGGGTGTTTTGTTTTAATCTGATCATTTTCATATTGCCGTGGGTGTTTTGTTTTAATCTGGGAATTTTCATATTACCATGGGTGTTTTGTTTTAATCTGATCATTTTCATATTGCCGTGGGCATTTTGTTTTAATCTGGGCATTTTGTTTTAATATGATCATTTTCATATTGTCATGGGAATTTTGTTTTAATCCGGGCATTTTCATATTGCCGTGGGCATTTTCATATTGTCGTGGGCATTTTTATATCACCGTGGGAATTTAAATATTATAGAGGGATTTTTTGTATCACTGTGGGTGATTCCATATCATTGTGGGCGTTTTTAAATTACCCTGGGCATTTTTATATTATTGTGGGCTTTTAAATACTACTGTGGGTGTTTTTTTATAAACTGTGGGCTTGAATATCCATGGGTAGAGAAAAGAATGTGCCCAAATCCATCCCACGGATGCGGATTCAAGTATTTTTCCAGTTATTAATGATCTTGTCTGATTCTTTTAATTTATTTTTTTAATTTAATTTAGTAAAGAGGTCTCTCTAGTTGTTCCATTTTAATAATTCATTCATCTGAATTCGTGCACTGTAATTTAGGTCATTTTAAAATGCATAAATGTTATGCCCAGTAAATCCTATTGTGCACAGCCAGGTAAACAATTGGGTAATAAGTTGTTTCCTAAATTTAAACTTTAAACTGTTTTAATAATCCTATTCTGATGTCATTGAAGTCATTAATAGAAATAGAACTGGTTGGTCATCCTTTTAAAACTAGCAAAAACTCTTATTTACTAACCTGCCTCATCATCCTTACAGGCATTGAGTATGTGCTTCATTCAGTTTTGTAATTCGTTTGCATTCATGACAGTCATAATTTAGACTTTTAGTTCCCTATAGAACCACCTTGGTTCATAATGTAGATGTGAATCTTTTAAATCTAACAATTCCATCGTATAGTTGAGTATTGTTTCTAATACATTTTGGATATCATTCTAGTATAAGTGGAAGAATGTTTTAATATAAATTTGAGTATTGATTTAATGTTATCATTCTAATATCAATTGGTTGGGCTTAATAATTTGGGTATTATTGCAATGATAAGTAATAAGAATATATCGTAAGGGTGACTGTCTTTGATAATAGAATTGTTTTTTGGGATTGTAAAAGCATGGTCACGATAATATGATATCTGGTAATATGTAATTATAAGGCCTTTGCAATAGATTGTTTTTACCATGTAATAAACATAATGTAATGTTAGGTTTATAGAGAAGTAATGCTATTGTTAGGCTATTGCAATGTTATCGTAACACAAAAAGATAGTAACGTAAAAGGTAAGGACATTGTTATTTTAGTGGAATGTTACTAAAATTTTAATGTTATGGTGGAAGCCAATATCGAGGGTAATGCCGACTTTCAAGCTATTATTTTTCATGTTAAAACTAATATAATATAAATTTTAAGTTACGGTTAATGCTTAGGGTAATGATCGACGTAATGTAATGTGGAAGGTGTTCTTATGGTATTGTTAATGCTAAGGTTATCACTGTTTTATGGTAATGATTATGCACTGCAATATTTAATATTAATGCTAAAGGTTATGAAAATATAAAATGTGATGTTGTTGTGGATAATGTTATTGTAATTGTATGGTATATGTAACATATAGGAGGTATTGAGATTGTTAATTAATTTCAAGGTTAGTATTATAATTGGAATTGTCCAAACTCACAGTTGTATGATATCAGACTCTTCGATCTGATAAAGCTAGTCACTCTGTATATAAGTCTGTGTGTGTAATTATTTTCTGTGTAAAGAATCCAGTGTCGTATCAAGAGTTTTAGGCCCTTTAAAGGCAGGGTTTCCACTCTTGTGACACACCTCTAAGGTCGTATTTGAAGTCTCGGGCTCTTTAAAGGCAGAGCTCCCACCACTGCGACCTCCTGACAGAGATTACTAGTTTCTGCCTGAGCAGTCGGCCAGGAGCCTATCTGAGATTCTCTCTCTCCAGAGCAGAGAACTAAGATTAAACGCCCTGCTTTCCTGTGCAGAAATACTAAAATCTACTACTATGGATTCTTCCATCTGTGTTCATACTGTACATAACACAATATGTCATTTAATGCTTGCAGTTACTTGTTGTGCACCTTATGTCTATGGTCGTTTAATGCTTGTAGTTACTTGTTGTGCGCCTTATGTCTTCTTGTTGTGATCATCATGGTTGCATCTTGTTAGTCGTGAGGTGGCAAAGTAGAGTCAAGTGTGTCTGTTTCCTTTTTACACACGCGCACACACCTTAAACAAAAAAAAAAAAATTACACCTGTTATCAGATTTATTGTCGTAACGAGGGGGTTGTTACAATAAATGAAATAAGTTTACCTTGTTCCACTACAAAGACCGATTTCTTAGGGTTGAGAGATATACCAAACTTGCGACATCATTCCATGACAACCCTAAGGTGAGACAAGTGATCTTTCTTATTTTTAGACAAGACTATGACATCATCAAGATAGACCATGACCGATTGGTTTAAGAGGCCACAGAAAGAAATATCCATTCCTCTCTGGAAAGTGGTACCGATGTTTATCTGTCCAAAAGAAATTTTTCTGTAGGAATAAGAGCCCCATGGGGTGTGAAAGGTGGTTTTAAGCCGATCTTAGGGAGACATGAGGACTTGGTTGTATCCCAAAAATCCATCTAGAAAAGATAGTCTTTCGGAACTAGACACCTACTAGAGAATTTGTTCCATTGGAATAAGAACTGTTCGTTTTACAATTATATGTCCCTCTAAATTTATCATGCAAGTCATAAAATGTTTCTAGTCTTACAACATATCTGGGGATAGATTTTACCAGATCGGATGTCGATTAAGGAGATCTAGGATCTGATATTACCATGAAATTTCAGATATTTTTAGCGTGAGTGCCTTCATCAGTGACTGCACCTTGAAAAGTATCTTCCATATGCAGGAAGTTGATAATTTTCTGATCATCATCGAATACTCTCCAATTTGTGATGTTATCCGAGATCGACAACTTGAACAATAATTCAATTGAAAAAGAATTAGGGGAAAGACCTGCATTGGGTAATAGTTTAGAAGCAACATTGGCAAATAAATCAGCTTCTAAATTACTTAATCTAGGAATGGAATCATATTAAATGCTGAAAATTTTTGCATCAAACCCCATACCTTAGTTTGGTATATTTTCAGATTTGGTGATAAGCAATCTAAGGAGTTTCTTACTTGCTTAACCACAATTTTTGAATCACCAAATACCATCAAAATCTTCACATCCATATCCACAACTTTCCTAAGCCTCTGTAGAAGTGCTTTGTATTTGGCGGTGTTATTAGTGCACTCAAACTCTAGCCTACAGGTAATAAAAATCTTATTTTCCGCAAGATCGATGAGTAGACAACCTGTGCCTGCTCCTTCTTTGGATTTGGATCCATCAAAGTACAAAGACTAGATTTGGGCTTCGTTAGTAGTACTTGGCATACTCAGCAGAGCTAATTTCTGAGTATAAGTTATAATTTCTGATTGCTGCCCAGGATCAGTAATAGAAGAAGTTTTGGTCATGAAATTACTAAAGAAGGTATTCATTCCCTTTGTTTCAAATGAGTTTGCAAATGTGAAGAAAGGTTCATTAGGATCATTTAGATTTGTCACAATATGCTTTAGATAACATTCTTCGTTTATCTTGATTTTGTTGGGCTGTCCATTTTTAGGCAACCACAAATGAGACCAATCCATGGAAAAGTAACCATGCAGTTGTTCGGACCAGTCTCTTCTTAAAAACAAACCATAAACTTCAGGGATATCTACAATGATAAACTCAATTATCTAATGAACCTTAAAATTGGAAGATAATCTAATGAGAATATTCTTAACCTCACCAATTACCTTAACGTTTGTTTGATCAAGATGAATGATTTTGAGATTAGAAGGTTTAACTTATGTATTATTTTTTTGAAAAATAGATAGAGGCATCATGTTCTATGATGCACTAGAATCGACCATGCAATTATGTACATTCCTATTAAAAATTTCAAAGGTTAGCAAAAAAGGTGGGATATTTTTTCGAGCATTAACAACAGAATTCGGTTGATTTTTAGTCGTTATACCTAAAACAATTTTATTTACATTTGCTACAATTTTTCCTGCTAAATCCCTTTTATCTCGAAGTTCAGATGTTGTCTTAGTTGGGATTTTTTTGGTTGTGTTTGAATCGATTTCTGTTGATTTCTTGCTGCTAGGATCGTTGTTTTTACTGTTTTCAACTATATTTTGAATCATTTTCTGCAAAATAAGGGGAAATTTTAGCAGCTCAAAAACATAAATATTAGCTCTCAATTTTTTTATATCTTCAATCAAATCGTATTCTAAAACTGGAGCTGCTAAGATTTTTTTAATTTCAGTGTTCTTTGACTGTTTTGGAAACACATTTTTACCAACTTCAGAAGAGGGTTTGTTTTGTGTTTTGCTTCTTGTGTTGTAGGGGTGAATAGTTTCAAATTTTTCTTGGAATATATTGTCCGAGAAGTGACTAAATACATTGGGAGATGATTCCTCTTCTTTAGGTTCTTCTTCCTTAGCTATGTCCTCATAGTTTTCAGGAGGGGAAGAGGAAAAATTATCATGTGCTTCTAAGATGATTTGCAAAACATCACATGGAAACAAACATCACATTGTACAGGGGAGATGGAGGATCGATGAAGGGAATAGTCAACCAAGGGTGCAATAGTATTACTGTCTATTTGCTTCATATCTTTCCTAATACCAAATAACCATTATTTACCTTTAAGGCATGGTGGAAAATTTGTCATGAAATCATAAGGTTCAGTAGGAACAATAACTTCCCTCCTGGAATCCTGAAATTATGGATCTTCATGAACTAGAATTTTTTTTATCTCAGTGTCTGAACCCTCATCGATATCGATCATATCAATTGAGCTTAGATTATTATCTTTTGAGTTCCTTAGCTTCCTTGATATTAGGCGACCTTCTTTCTTGTTCTTGAAACCCAAATCTATGCATTGTTGTGTTGTTTCTTTGCAAAGATTCTTGGCATCAAACTTAACGATAACGTTCAAACTAGAATTATTCACAGGAACAAGAGGGTCATTTACCTTCAATTCATCAGTCTCTTTCTCGGGAAGACTTGTAGGTGGGGAATTACATGATGTCCCTTCATCTAGAGGATTTTTGTAAGTAAACTCTGGTTCATTAATTGAATTACCGAACTGGTCTTTAACCATTGGCTTGTCTAAGTTAGGGTTTATTATCAAAAGAGGGTTTGTTGTAGGATCAGTCTAGATGAAACCATTCCTCATTAATAAGACCTCCCGATTGTCACCTATGGTTGACAAATGATGCATAAAAAAGATTTTAAACAACCCATGATGGAACAAGCTCGAGTCGACACTCTATCGCTTGTATCGGTTCAACATCTTATAGAGACTCATCAATAAATAAAATGGCATATCTAAATCAAAACCTATGAAATTCATGAGAAAATGGATATGGTAGAGAAAAACCAATCCGTATCTACCCTCGCATGTAACAAAATTTTTCAGAATCAATAAACTATGCCATCTAGGATTTAGTAGGGAGATAGGAATACCTTTGATGCAGCAAGTGGTCTTACGAGATGTCATGAATAGAGTCCATAGGACTTCTTCTATTCGGGCATTCTTGAACCATTTCTCTCCTTTTGATGGGAGCCCTGTTTCTTTTCTCATGAATTCCTCGGTCAATTCTAACTGGATGTCTCCTATATTAGTTCTGAAACCATCAAAGGTTTGGGCAAATAATTTTTCCACTTGAAGATCATAACCCTAGAATTTCTTGAGAAATGCATCCCAGCCTTGACTCTTTAAGTTGTCGTTAACATCATCATGGGATAGTAAGTCCTAACATCCATTCATCTGTATGCGAACGATGGGCACCATGACCACTGTAACTAGAATGAAAAGACAATTTCTTGTAATAGTTTTAGGTTCGAATCACGCGAGAAAGAGAAACAAGTATGAATGGGGAGTGGGAACACAAAAGTAACAAAACCTGTGTGTTAACATAACTCAGATAATGGGAGAAAAAACTAGAGGGTCCGTTGTAATCCTTACCATCTCTTGTGATGAGTGCCAAAACTATAGAGTACCAAAAGGTAATGAACAACTTCATTAATTCTTGGAGCCAACCAGGTAAGATGAGTACGCGAGTACAACATGTTTGTACCCATTGGCATGGACGCTGATGAGACCATCAAACTCATGACATAATACCAGATAATTAACCGAAGTTTTTCATATACCAAAGCAATTTGATAATGAACTATCAAACCATTGAAACAATAATAATCGTATTAACACAAAAAATGGATCCAACAACCATTTAATAAGATTTAAATTTCAATTACATATGGATGGCTTGTTAAAAGATATTTCTAAGGCATAATGTTTTTTAAAAACAAGCCAAGTTTTATGTTTAATTCATGCTTATAGTCATGAATTAAAATAAAACAATTGAAAATTGAAATAGTGAAAATTAATAAGGTAGGATTTCACCCAACAATCATTTGAAACCCTTAAAAATGTTCACAAAAATGAGGTGATGGGAGCTACAGAAAAACGCAATTTATTTCAATCATGTAAAATATCAAAAATCATGTGTTGTTGCCAACAAGTTTTGAAGAGTAAAATGGATACATAGAAGACTTAATGAGAAAATGAAAATGTCTACCATTTTCATCAAGCAATACGAAAAGACATATGAGGAAAGTGAACATCACCATCACCAACATCTTTATCAGTCTTGAATGAAAAACACTTGTATCAACTGTCTTAGATGTAACCTGAACCCTATCATACATTTTTCCAATACTTTTGAACAAGTAAAAAGGAATATTCATAACATTTTCCCTGTGAAGTGTAGCAATAGTCTTATGTGATATTGATATATCATGTTAAATATCCCTTCACAGGTTAGGTATCTTTGAATTATCTTCAAAATTTTATCAAAACCCTCTCACATATCATTTCTGGGAGAACCCTTTGACAAATCGTCTTCTTGGTGTTCTAGTTTGAGGAATTCCATTGAAAATGCCACATTCAGAGTCATGGCCTTGAACCATCTCCCCTCAGTACTAGTCATCTCAGTGGTTTTTGAAATGGTCCTCTCAGATGCCTCAAATTCTAGTATCCCAACCTTGGTCTTGGTTCCATCAATGTTAGTGCAAATTGTTTAGCCACCTCTGGGTTCCCTCTCTGCATTTTCTGACAGAAGTTGATACAACCCACTCTTTGGAAGACCTCACTAATCAGGGGTTCCTCAACAAATAACTGCATATCATAGGGATCTTCCTTCACAATGTCTCCAACTTTATGAACCTTCTTTTTCTGAATATCCATATGTTCTAGCTAGGAAGGTTTTTTCAGAGTACTGAAAAATTAGCCATAATGGAGAGTAGGGAAGAAGAGGAAATGACTACTGGAATCAAATAAGAAAAATCGACACAGACCTATCTAAATGAAAATGTTTCAAAGTAAGGCTAAAATATCCTAACAATGAGGTTATCTTCATAAAAGTACAATGAATAGATAGTGAATTTGAAAAGGGGTTACTTTTCAAGGATGATATAACATATATTTCGTAGTGTTGGTTGACTGCACAGAGTTCGCAGTGCCAGAGATAGGGTTTTGGAAAAGATGTATGAAATGAGTGATGCAGAAGCCAAGGATCATAACATAGGGTAATTCAAGCCGAAGAATGATCATGGTTTCAAGAGGTAAGATGCAGAGAAAGGGGAGAAGGTTCTTGAGCTTAATTACAAGGATGTGAGATAGTTCACAGTGCCATAAAGCCAGTTTGTAGTGCCATACATAAGAGAATCCACTAACCCCTTTTGAGGCCTTAAAACAAGGTGGGAAATCTCATGAGGTAACTAATATCCTGGAGGTGGAGGATGATATCTTCATATCTTCTCAGGAGTTCCTACAAGTGGTCTAACCTCCAACTCATCCCCTGCAGCCAATTGCACAACGCCTGTCTATAACACCAGCTCGCAGCGCCAAGCTAGAGGATATTTTTCACACTTTGAGAAAATAGTTAAGACATCCATAAAAATGATCCTTGGATATTGATTTAAAAATAAACATTGAAATTAAAGAGATCTCCATTGACATGACCTTTTAAAATAAATCATGATAATAAATGCAATATGAACTTTAAAGGCGTTGCAAACTCTCCTAGTGAGTTGGAAACGTACAACTGATATTAGATATGACCTTTTAACGAGCCGAGTGACAAGAATATGGGGTTAGTTTACAACATGGAAAAAGCGACATGTTAGGGTAATAATGACCAAATTTGAAAGATATGATTCAATGATCAAACCAAAACCAAACTAATCATGATTTATCCATGCCAAAAATTGAAAATTTGTTGTGGGAAATGGGACCTAAAACCTATAACCTAAGGAATAACTATGACTCAAAATCAAACTAAAGATTTTTATTGACCCATGACAATCTTTGTGATAACAATACCAAGGCATGATATGTTTTTGTTTTTGACATGCTTATTTATATCAACATAGTCAATGGTGCATCATTGTTATAGAAACAAATCAAATATAATGTGAGGTATTGTATTAGACATGATGAAATTAGCCAAAATTGGACAAAGCACTTAAAATAATAAAGCACAATTTGTAGAGAAGATATGCACACAGATGTATGAATAAAAGTAATAGAAAATAAAAATAAAATCATTTTTTTAATTTTAACACTAAAACTATTTTGACTTCCAATAATAGGGGAGATATTTATATATGGATTCATTTTTCCAAAAAAATGGTCATTTTTATTTTCCCCATGTTTGATTGATAATCATAAAATACAAAGAATATATTTAAGAAAAATTGAAACATAGGGAACATCTACTCAATTCTTCCAATCCCTATAACTAATATATACTATGCCTATGTTTTCATTTTTTTTTGTTATTGGACAAATAGGAATTTTTTTACAACTTTTTTTTTTTTTTCTTTCTCTTGCATGTGGTGTACACAATCCTCTTAGTCTTGTGTGTTGGGTTTTCTTATGTTTTCCTATTTCAATAAACATTTCTATAGTGGTAAATGTTGTACATATTGTTCTCAAGAATTCCTACATTAAATGTTTTCATACTTGGTAGTGTGCCTTCCACTTGTTTCACAAACCAATGTATAAAAATTGGTCTCATTCACTTCAATGTCGTTTTTTTTTTAAATGTTCAAGTTCTTTAGTGCACCTACATAAAAAGAGTGTGTTGCCTATTTGGTCTATTCTCTAGACAAACACATCAATGCACCATTCAAAGATAGACACGTGATAATGTTAAGTTGTGTGTTCACATTTTTATTATACATATTTAAATATTACTTTAGCATTGATATTATTTTTTGTTAAACCATTTACATTTCTTGTATTGTGAGAAGATGCCATAAAATAAAATGAAATGAATTACCCATAGAGAACTTGCCACACATGGAACCTCAAAAATAGTCACAAAAGAAAAAAAAATGCAAGTTAGTATAACTTTAAAGAGATAAGTAATGTATCTTGAAATTAATGTGATTTAAATAAATGATGTGGAATGGTTAACAGGTGTGGAGAATAAAACAAAAATGAAAATAAATGAAAATAAATTCTTTGTAGCCTCAAAGAAGATGACTTACACAATTTTAAAAATAAATGAAGGCTGATCATCCTTATGCATGGGGTGGTTTCATCAACATTTCTAGTGTTGTTGTATAGTTGCATCACTTTATCTATGAAACTTAGTCAACTCTATCTTTGTTTGACATTAGTGATAACATGGTTTTGGTGGTTTTTTTAGTGTGAGATTGATGTGTCTCCAAATCAATTATTTACTCCTATGGATGTAACATATGGTATTTGGTGTTTTGGACTTTGGAAAAAATGAATTTTCAAGTTTTGGGGCATATGACCAAGTATTGAACCAAATTTTTTCCCATTAAAATAGGATAAAAGCATGTTTAGTGACCATAATAAATAATCATTTTTTTAATATATGTTCCTTGAAATAGAATCTATTTATAATTTTATAATTTTAATAAATGTTTCATTAATATTAAAAAAAATGATTTCAAATAGTGTTTTTCCATATTACTATAAAATTGGAATTATACAACACATAGACAATACCAATACTATGCTTTAATATTCAATACAAGTTGAATCTAAAAAAAACTATGATGCAAAGTCCTTCATGTAAAAATTTTATTTGATCTCTATGTGTCCTTGATGATGGGTGGAGTATCTACTCTAAGATTCTCTTTCAGCTACCACTCACACCAATATTAAAAAGACAAGAAAGTAACCACACACTATCTCGAACACTCACACCAATATTAAAAAAACAAGTGAGTAACCAACACACTATCTCAGAAACCAATGATAGAGAAACTATTGTCTACATACTAAGCTAATTCACACTTTACAAACATTTTCAATGTAGCTTGTATTTCTTTGAACCTGGCACAAAACTATCAAAATACATACTAACAACAAATATAACATCTTAAACTCATCTTTACTGTGAGCATAAAGCTATCAAGACTCAAAATATAGACTAATAGTAAATATAACATCTTAAAAACATCTTTATTGCAAACAAAAATTAGATATCTAGATACAAGATTCTAACTGGCTCAAAAATTAGATATCTGGATATAAGATTCTAACTGGCTGATATTACCATGGACCATGGACCCATCTCCATTACTCTGATAAGTAGAACAACTCTATGATAGTGTGCACATAACATATCACAACCCAACAAAGACACCACAATACTTGAAGGTAAGCATTGTTTCTCTAACCCATAAAAAGGTTATTTTCCTGTAAAGCTGTTTTTTTATATGATCGATGTAGGTAATTTACAACTATTGTCCTCTATTTTTTTTTAGTTGCTTCAATCATGTCCCAATAGGACACTAGATCACAAGTAGTAGCTTTGTTTTCAACCCGAGTTGCTTTAATCACATCCGAACAAATGTTTACATAATTTTCATATCCATAGTCGATTAATTCATTTAGATTAAGTTCATAGCAAGCCGAAACCCAAGTAGATATATGCCGACCATCCATTGTATTGAGGGCATACAATGGAGGGCATATTTTATGTGGATTGTATGCATTAAGGGCATACAATCCACAATTCGACCCAGTGAATTGGCCTTTTAGAAAGGTTGCATTGTCCTCATTAGGCCTTCCCTTTGTCAAATCCCAATACATCTCCATGTAAGAAGAAGTGTCTTTAAAATTATTAGGTTCCACCTGCAAAGTATTCATCCCATCGTTGACTGACAGCAGGTAGAACCACAATACGATCAATACGGTTCTTTTTACAGACATATTCATCCATTCAATCCTCCCAATCTTTCCAATTACTACTCAAATCAGAACCTTCAATGTAAAAATCAGCCTTTGGACCCTCAGAACCTTCAATGTTAAAATCAACCTTTGTACCCTCAAAATCACTATTAAATAACATGAGTCACAGCTCTGTCTAACAGAACCAATATTGCCAAAATTCTCCCAATTACCCCACAATGCAGAATTTGCAGATACAGGACATCTGAAAAAACCCTAAAGTCTGATATAACACCAACAACTCTAAAAATTGATAATGTCTTAAAATCCCTTGGACTTTCAATTTGACACTGGATAGAAAGAAAAAAAAAATTTGCTAGGAAAATTAACTCACTTAAACAAAAAACTACTAAGATATCGCCTTCTTGAAGATGGTATTGATGTTATATCTATCCAAAAACCACGCAAAAGAATCCTTTCCACCACTCTCTGAACCCATGTAAGAATCCTTGAAGCTCCTTGGTCGCAAATAAAACCCTAGAAATTATGGAATTTAAATCTAGAAAAATGCTAAAACGGGCAAAAGACAGACGACTCTTTAGGGGACGGGGGGTTAGAATTTAAACGAGAAAAATGCTAAAACGAGCAAAAGGACGTTTTTCTTGGGGACCTTGGGTTGTTCGAGATGGCGAATCTCATGAAAATCACAATGAACTCTGATGCAGGAGCATCTCAAGCGAGCCAGCGCAGTGATAAAATTCAACTGGAAAAGCGCTCAGCGAAAATTTTGAAAAATTATTGAAACATTAATGAAGTCATCAAGTGGAGGCACACCTGTAAAATGTAAATGGACCTTGAGCGATACACTCTCTTCCTTAGTAGGTAAAAGGAATTTATGATAGTTAATGCAAGTAGATAGAATTTAATGTGTAGATTAGATAGTTTAGAATGAAAGAGGGAAAAAGGATATAGACACCCTCATTGTGTAATTGTAACATAGAAGGAGATTATGCCAATTGAGAGCATAAAGCATAGAAGAGAAGGAGCAGAGAGCTATGTAGCTGAATTCCATGTACAGAAGTTCTGGATTAATACAAGAAGGCTTTGATTCAGACTCATGGGGTTCAAATATTATCTATGTATGCATTTTGGAAT
This sequence comes from Picea glauca, assembly GCA_000966675.3. Classification (NCBI taxonomy): domain Eukaryota; kingdom Viridiplantae; phylum Streptophyta; class Pinopsida; order Pinales; family Pinaceae; genus Picea; species Picea glauca. Next base: position 27,035 of record JZKD02S1896548.1, on the reverse strand, counting down.
GTTATTCTAATGAATGATTTACTCTTTTTGTCATGCATTTGTTGTTTATGTTATGTATGAATGATTTCTTGTTGAATGTTTGAAATCTGAGAGGAAAGGGTAAAGGAATGAGTTTCAATTGTTTCTCTATCTGAGAAAGAGTTCCTGTGAGGAGTGCGTTGACAAAGGGTTCAAAGGTTTGTCTCTGAAATCTCAGGAGAGATAACAATTTTTCTCATTTCCTCAGAAGTGCAGTTAGGCACAGGAGTCGTGCAAGGTGTGCGCAAGCTGAGTAGATTTTCAGGGTTTGTAACCTAAATGAAGTATTGAGAGACTGTTGTTGCAGGGAGTGCGCAGAGTCGAAAGATTTCAATTCCTTGGAGTGATTGAGGAATTTTCCGCAAGGAGTGCGAGCAGGAGTTTTCTAAAAGACTCGAAGATTGTGCATTGGAACAGTGAGAAGGCATCGCAAGTTTGTGTCGCAAGCAGTTGAGTACCGTGCGAAAACCACTTGGTAAAAGGTTGTAGAAGTCCTTGTGAAGGGAAGAGATGGATGGTCGGAATTCTCTGTGGAGAATTCGCGAAGTCCCGTGAGCCGTCAGATCTCACAGAGGAGCAGGGGAGTTACGACAAGTACTTTCGAGGGGTTCAAGCTTAGGAGAAGTAGAGCCGTATATTCAAGCCAACAGGAGCCGTTGGATTTACTCGTGAATTATATCTCGGGGTTTCGTGAGTTGAAGTCCCAAAATATTTGCATCAGGACTCGCAAAATAATGAAGCGTGAAGTCCTGAGGGCGAAAGGATTGTGTGGGCCACTGAAGGCAACAGGGCAGACAGGTGGTGCACTATCGACAAGGGAGTCAATTTCGTTGACCATTTTGGGGTTTCGTGGGGTGAAGTCCCGAAACCTTTGCATCAGAATTTGTGAAACCATGAAGTCTGAAATCTCGATGGATTGAAGATTTGTTGAAAATTCAACCTTGCAAGTGCATCGGAGTTTCATTAATTCAGGTTTTGGGAGTCTAAGAAACAAGACGCTTGACCATCGGATACATTAAATCACGAAGTTCGATCTCCTGAAGTATAAAGGGGGGAATTTCTCGAAGTTATTTGTGGGTGTAGATTTCCTGAAAGGGAAATAGGAGAGCCATTGTCGAGAGCTCTTCAAGCCAGTGGAAGAAGAAAGACCTTGTGTACGTGGAATTTTGACCCACGGGTTAGGAGGGCTGCGTCAGTTTTGGTATCAGAGCGTAGAAAGGTTTCTTTGCTTTCTATAGCAGGGAAAAGGAGAATTCACCATGTCACTGATAAGAAGGGACAGGAAAACAACCGATCCGCCAGAGGAGAGGGAAATACCAAAAAGAAGGGGCAGGCGGATGCTTGATCAAGCCATAGAAAGAGAAATGCGTGACTTACGTGCCAGACTTGAAGACATGGAGACAGCACAAAGGCGCACAGTCGTTGTTGGGGATCTTAGTGATTTCGAATGTGACAATGAAGTTGAACATGAAGGGGAAGAAGTTGCAACCGAAGATGCAGCAAATGAATGCTTGATTAGGGCTATTGCAAGAATGGGTGCAAGAGAAAAAATGTACATTCTAGTTTATGAGGGAAATCTCGATGTAGAGGAGCTTCTAGACTGGATTAGAGCTCTGGACACATATTTTGACTATGAATATGTCTAAGAGGAAAAGAAGGTCAAACATGTTGTCACGATATTAAAGGGACATGTAGCATTGTGGTGGGATGAGCTACAAGCTGACAGACGCTACAAAGGAAAGAAGAATATCAAGAGTTGGGATAGGATGATTGTGAAGATGAAGGCGAAATTCATCCCCAGGGATTATGAAATTACTCTGTTTCGAAGAATGAAAAACTTGAGACAGAAGCTAATGACAGTGAATGAATACACTGAAGAATTCTACAGGCTGAACATTAGGGTAGGTCATCGAGAAAGTGATGCAGGAGCATCTCTCCACGTCAGCCAGCCAGCCACATCGAGTGCGTGCATTCAAAGCTGAAGAGACAGGCGCAGTCCTCATTTAAATCTGAATTGAATGTAATTTAATGTTTAAATTTGTTGAGATGGGAAGCCATGCCTTTGTGCAGGCATTAGGTAGATCAGCCTTTAATGTTTGTATGGCTGAGATCTAGATCTAGATGTGGACTAGACAAACCATTCAATTTAATTGAATAGGGTAGGTAGGTTGGAGGGAAGAGCTCGAAGAGCCCCCTCATGTAAAAATATCAATTGTATCTATTTGATAGTTAGTGAGGTGGATAGAAGAGAGGATATACGAGTAGAGAGCAGAAGAGAAGAGCCGAGACCTTGTTACAAGCTGTTCTCAGGAACACCTTGTAAATACAGGCATTTGCCATATTTAATACAAAGAGTAGTTTTTCCTGCATGTATTTTTGTGTTATGTGGATGTTTGTGTGTGTTCCATTGTATGTTGTAGATGTATGCTATAGGTTTTCATTTGCATGAGTGTGTCTGATTTCAGGTGAAGGTATTTGAGGCTTCACACCAGGAGGGTGTGACAGAATGCTACGGGTTCTAATAGTCGTGCACAGAGGATGCATTTCTGAACACTGCGGGTTCAGACAAAGATGTGTTGTGGAACCGAAACTGGAATCAACAACTCAAGAGAAGACATCAAGGTTATTGAACACCTTGGAGGAAAGGCTGTGTGGGAGAAGACACAGTTGCAGACAAAATTCTGTTGTGGATTCTATGAAGCTCTGCCAGGAGGGCATTGAGTGGGTGCAAGGAGTGCACAAAGGGAGAACTCTACTGTGAGTTCAGACAGAAGAAACAAAATCACTAAGGATTCTGAGAGCTCTGCCAGGTGGGCATTGAGCAGGTGCATAGGTGCATAGGAGGACATAACTGTTGAACGTTCTGTGAGAAGATACTCTGTCAGGTGGGCATTTGAGTCAGTGTGCAGACAAGCACCGGGGAAGAGAAGAGAACTCTTTGAGTTCTATGATTTGAAGAAGAATCCACTGAGGGATCTTCAGAGGGTTGTTGAATACCCTGCAACACTCAATAAGAGGTTTCTTGAGAGAGGATTGTTATCCACATTTTTGGTTATCGAGATGATGACATGATAATGACATGATGATGGAAGATCTAACTCTTCTTTAAGATCATTTTCATGAAGAAAGTTACACTTATCAGCTTCTCAAAATCACACTTTTGAAGATAGTACGCAGCCTGCATATATATTTCCCTGCGGAAATACTTGATTTCCGCAGGCTGCATTCAGTCTGACTGTGGACTTTCTGCACTGTGTTAATGGTCAGGGTGTGGAAATGTTTCTAAAGGGAGAAAATGAATAAGTTCTCGATCCTTCTAGAAGGAATCTTCTAGAAGGATGAGTTGGAGTTCGA
>JZKD02S1896537.1:58540-70398 GCA_000966675.3 Picea glauca | reverse complement strand
TGATTAGTAACTGTATTAAAATCATTTAAATGATCTGCAACAGACCCACCTTCCGACATCTTCATATTAAATAATCTCTTCATTAGAAATACCTTATTGGACGTCGAGGGTTTTTCATACAATTTGAACAATGCATCCATCAAACCCTTCATTGTCTTTTCTTTGGAAATATTGAAAGCCACCGATGCTTCTAGGTTCATCCGTATCGTTTGTACAACCTTTATGTCAAGAATATCCCATTCTTCATCCTTCGTAGCTGTCGGCTTCTTTGCTATTACGCCCAATGGTAGGAATAGATCCTTCTGATATACATAGTCTTCCACCTGCATCTTCCATAACTGGTAGTTTTGGCCATTAAATTTCTCAACCCTAAACTTTCCATCTTCTGACATTTCTCCCACTTGAACTAGAAACCCTCTTTTCCTGTGAGTTACCTTTCGCTCTGATACTAGTTGTTAGAAAAACAGGACTGTAGAGAAATAAAATAAAATAAATGAAGAAACAAAACACAGAAGATACACAATACAATAGAGACACAGATTTACGTGGTTCACCCAGTCTGGGCTACGTCCACCAGAGAAATTGTCAGGTCCTTCCTTTATTATTATCCAGCATATGAAGGGATACAACCTACAACAAACCCATTGTAACTTCCTCTTCTTTCTCTCACAGTATCCTATCTCATAATACAATATTCACCATCAACCATAGCTACAATACGTTTCCCTCATAAAAGAGGGTTTCCTTCTAGGGAAAAAAACCCTAACATAATTTCTACCGTTATATCTACGACCTTATATTAAAAGGTCCAGATTTACAATGAAATTAAAATATACATTTACAAGGAAGTTTTGAAACCCCGTTGGGGGCCTGCTTGCCCCCAAACCCCCCAACTGGAGGGATATCCCCCCTAGACCTCACAGAGGGGGTACCCCCCCTCTGCACTCCCCCACATGGAAGAGTGTACATACTTCTGGGGTGTAAATACTTCATGGGGTATAAACATGGATGAAAGTAAAAGACCTCTGAATCAGGAAGATAATCAGGCTCCACAACCAACATAAACATGGGTAAACCCATGGGCTGACATCCCATTCTTGTTACATATTCCCACATCCAAAAAAGGGGTCGAGATCCTGAGATCTCTTATTCTTCTTGCACTCCTCCTTCGACAGGCTGTCGAAGACCAAAAATAGGTCAAACTTGACCAGATATCAACAAAAGTTGGTCAAGGTCCAACATGAAGAGTTTTCTTGTCATTGATGGTAAGAACAACAACGATGATGGCATGTCTACAAGAAAGAATAGTAACAACGATGGCATGATTACTGGCAGAGTGTGCAAACAAATCTAAGGAAGAATAGTTCAGATTTACATGAAGAGTGTAAGTGTGTGTCAGGGCCGAGGTTAACTTCATTTCCAAAGCTTAGGAGAGATAGCATTTTTCAAAAACACATATGAGTCCCAAAGTCATCAAGACTCACAGAAGGATCAAAGGTTGAGGCCTTTGACACTTAGAAATTATTCCAAGTCAGGGAGGAAGCGTAAGCTCAGGAGGAGGAGCGAAAATGGTTGTTGGAACACCAATCTCTAATACCTAATGTCCGTTAGATTAGAGTCCAATGACTAGAGGAAGCACAGAGGAGAAGTATCGATCTGATCTGTTGGATATGAGAACCAAGTAACAATAGCCGTCGGATCTAGTATAACTATGAAGAGGATAATTTCCGAGAGCCATCCTCCAACTCCACGATATGCGAAGTCGCGAGGAGAAATGATCCATTGGATCCATAGGACACATGGCGAGAGATCAACATTTCACTGACTCTCAAACTGGAAAAGTAAAAGGTAAGAGTTGTAGGAAATCATGATGTCCGAGTTCACAAGTTGATCTAGACCATTAGATCATGGGGAGTTGTGATCTGTTGATCTAGAGCATGTTTTAGAAAATTGGAAGTCGGAAGAAGGGAGGTGAGTTCCTACAACTTCGTGAAACACGAAGTCCTGATAAGATCTAGACTATTGGATCACAAAGGTCTATGGGTCATCGATCGGACACAGAGTGTTGAATCGGGAATCAGGAGTTGGAAGAGTCAGGTTTGGATCACGTTCAAACACCCGACACACGAGGTCATGATATGATTTGGGTCATCGGATCATAGATGATCGTGGACCGTTGATCTGACATAAGCGTAGATTCAGAAGTTAGGGTTGTGGTCACAGCCAATGGTCACATCAGCAAGAAAGAAGGGAAGGAACTAACATTTCTAGGCTCCACCTCAGAGTTTCACGAGTTGGGAAAATCAAGGTGTTTCGTAGCTGATCAACCAAAATGAGAAATCATGAAATGACTGGTGGTTAGGCATATGATCACCACCAATGGTCATATGAAAGGAAGGGACTTAGCTAGAAACGCTAGCGCCCACACTGTAGATTTCTCAGAAAGGGAAAAGGAACCAAAGGAATGAGAGTACGAAGGTTTTCTTAGTAACTACCAGAACAGAGTGATTGCATCTACCAGAGAATTCGAGGAGCTGTGGGGTGATCGCCAGAGGAGCCAAAGAATCTCAAGGTAACTATCAGTGGAATGAAGACTCATCATAGAGACAATTGACAGATGGGAAAGTATTGAAGTCTGTAACTGTAATAGAGAATATAAGCTCAACTATGACAGAGAAGATGAAGTGTTGCGCTACCAGAAATAGGCAAAAAACCTCAAGAATGGCCACTGATGATGAATAGTCTCAGTGTAACGACCACTCATGAAGAACAGAATCAGGATAATCCCCAAAGAGGACAAATATATTTGTGTATGATATGGAAAAATACTTGGCATGAAAAATATATGCAGAACAACGAAGAGAGGGTCACTTATGTGGGGATTTATTCATGCGGGTAGATGTATGCCATGTGCAGGGGCTGAAGTACACAAAATTGGGGTAGTGCACATAATGGAAAGGTTGCACAGAGAATAAAGCACAAAAGAAATATATATAACATAAATTCATATCTGAGAGAGGTAGAGAAGGAAAAGGTGTGCATGCAGAGATAGAGCATAAGAACATAAAGCTCAAGAAGATGCGAGCAACAAGACACTATTGTAGGTAGAGTAGAGAAGTGATGAGACTGGTAAGCCATTGACAAACATTGTATAATTGTAATAAGTTTCTGTAACAAATATTTGTAATCAGGGTGGTAGGGAGGTGCTAGGGAGGATTGTTTTCCTCAGAGTTTCAAGTGGGTTCTTGAACATAGGGAGTTGTAGCTTCCATTTGGTTGCAGCCAGGAAAACCAATGTGGCAGGGTGGTGCAAGGGAGAAATGTTATTCTCCATTATACAGGTTGGTGCCTATGTAACTGGAGTTGGTGCTTCCATCCAGTTGGTGTTGGAACACTCATGGATTTGGTGCTTCCTTCTAGTGGGTGCTAGAGAAATCAGAGAGTTGGTTCTCTCAGCAAGTTTTTGCTTGTAAAATAGAGGTGGTAGCCTCAAAAGGAGTTGGTGCTCATAAGAAGTATAATGTACATAAAATAAAGACTACTTATCATATGAAGAAGAAAATTTTTTTCCCGTTATGGTTTTCCTTAGGAAATATCTGTCTCTGTATATTTCATGTGTGTGATTGATGTTAAATATTCTATTGCTTACTTCCCTGCATTATTGTGATCATCATTGAGTGTTCTGTAAAGAGTTTAAAATAGGCATAATTGTTTAAGCATAGTAACAACTTATTCACCCCCCCTTCTCATTTGTTCAACATCCCACACACTTATAATCCATGGATTCTGAGACCAAAGATATGATAGTTGCTCACAATATATATTGACAAAGAAAATCTCAAAGCCAACATAGGCCCAAAAACTCTAAGCTACAAAAATTACTCAAACCCAATCAAGCTAACTTTATCCATGAGAGCTTCTCTCCTTTTATAAGATGAAGAGGATAAGGTGAGGAGGTTAGGATGATCCCAATAAATCATGAAAGTGAATAATATCCAAACCGTTCGGAGGCCACCTCACCATAGAATCTTCTCCTTCTAGAAGCATTAAGAAAATTCTTATTTTTCCCACATACGAAGGTCATCGCACCCTAGCTATAGTGCAGCCTATGGAAACGTCACAACATAGATTTAGAGCAGAGTGTGATGATCAGGCATCGTGCACCCTGTGTATAGTGAAGCCTATGACGATCTTCCTTAATAGGGTTTTTACAAAGGAAAATACAACTTCTTCTCTTAGGAAAAATTCTTCTCCCTTATTTCTTTAGGAATTCAAGCCACTAACCCCTCTGAAGGAAACATATATTTTAACATCATTAATGGTCATAGGGATGAAGAAAATAATGTGTAACAAAGATCCCCCCAAAGTATGAAGTTAGAACATATTGATAGCTAAAATACTTTGTCGAGTGTGTGTAGGGAACAAGGAACAGTCGGTCGGAAACCTGCCAACAAGCAAGGAAATATAGTACAATAACATATCATCACTGAGGTAGGCATTCCCATACTCAGAATACAAATGAATCAAAGCATAAATTCTGACATGTGAAGATCCTTGTCAAGTAAGACAGGTCATGGCCACCAAACATACAATGTGGATCCATGCCAATATGACTCAAATTTGAACATAGCCACCAAAAATACACCGTGGATCTATGTGTTAAAGAATAAAATTTGAACATATCCATGAGACATACATTATGGATCTATGCATCACTACAATATGAATATACTCCAATGCAACATGAATCTATCAGAAAAGATCCAGGGTCTTCATCTCCACCACTCTATAGTACGAATCTAACCATGCGAATACATGTGTTGAAGTCGAACATGGTAGAAACCACTTGATTATTGGTCATTAATGAATATTGTTAACAAGTGCGAGGGAAATCACCATTAATGTCAATGAATCCCAAGGTACACTAGTACAATCCAACATGTGTGAATTTATGAGTTGAATTCAAACACTCGATGAAATCTTTCGATCAGGGGTCAATAATGAAAAGACATTGTTGAAAGCGAGGAAACTTGCCATCGAGGCATGCAAGTTCCAAGGTACTAAATAGTTTCTAATTATAATTCCTAGATAATGAGTTGAAGTCGACAGGAAAAGACTCATCATAGGAGGGCCTTAATGTATCCCCCATCAATGACATGAAACAGGTAAAACGATTTGAGGTAGATCAAAGTAACAAGTGATTCGAGACTGAATCAGGGATGACCGATGCAATAGAAGGCTTAAGGACTGCAGAAATGACCGATGCAATAGAAGGATTTCTAGGTTGAACTTCTCTTTGAACATATTGACGACACGTCAATTGTCTTGGAAACACTTTCTCAACAACAGGGATCACAAACTGATTTGTAATCTTATAAAAAAGTATGATCAAGAGACAAGTGGATTTTCCAACCTAGACACAAGGCGAGTGAAAGGGTGTCATGTTCAAAAGCGAATCTTCCATAGAATACAGGTTTATATACGTTTCTTTCCCAATTTTTCCCCCACCATTTATGGTGAGTACCTCTTTATTTTTACACAAGATTGAGGAGGATAGCATATGCTTGAACTGTAAGCTCATCCTTCAGATGAGTCCTTCGGAGTATATTTAAAGAACCCTAGGAAGGAGTGGTTCGGTCCCATATGGGTCTTTCGATGTTTGTTTTATGAGTCGAAAGAAAGAAAAATCAAGGGTTTTTCATGTTTAGAAAGTCTGAAAAACACTTAAAGAGAAATCCAAAAAGTCATTTTTTGTAAAGTAGTCTGATGAGACCAAAAAAGAAATAATCTACTGCTCAACAAAAGTTTTATTCAAATACTTTAACGAGCATGAAAAGAACAAGATCGCTTGGCAATATTTTCATGTTTAGAGAGTCTAAAAAGAGCTTAAAGGGAACTCCATGGGGTTCCTTTTTCATATAACCTTTACGAGTCCGAAAAAGTGATAAAATTATACTCTGTTACTTTCTCATGTATTTAAGAGCACGAGAAAGAACAAAGACTAATATTGGTAACTTATTCTCATGTATTTACGAGCATGAGAAAGAACAAAGACTAAGCTTGGAATTGTTTTCATTTTTACGCAAGATTTAAAACAAAACAAAACTATGCTTGGGATAGATTTTATTTTTTACACAAGATTAAAACTATCCAAAACTATGCTTGGATCTAGTTTCATTTTTAGACAAGCTTGAACCAATGGAAACTATGCTTGAGGTAGGGTTTTATTTTTACACAAGATTGAATAAATGGAAACTATGCTTACGACTTCCAAATGCATGGTTCAAATATTTGCATGGTTGGTACTTATCCCCTAGATTTAGTGGCTCAACTTCAGCATGAAGTCTAGAGGATGGAAGAATTTCCCCCCAAGCTTCATCTCATCCAACAACACAGGTGGATGAAATGAAGCTTCAAATACTATACATAACGAAGTACTTGACTCAATCGAGGAGGGGAGAAATCTATTTCATTTTTTAATGAGCTTGCCACAGAGAAGAAAAACTATGCTCGAGAATCAAGGTTCAATCCCCAGACCTTTGCTTCATTTTTTAATGAGATTGACATAGAAATAGGAACTATGCTCGTAAACTTTGTTTCATTTTTTAACAAGGTTGCTATAGAGACGCAACAACTATCCTCACAGCTAGTTTCATTTTTTAACGAGCTTGAAATCAGAAATCCATGCTCAAATATGGTTTCATTTTTTAACGGGCTTGAAATCAGAAAACCATGCTCAAGGATGGTTTAATTTTTTAATGAGCTTGAAATCAGAAAACCATTTTCAAAAGTTCGATTTATTTATAAAAATAAGTATTCTTTCACTAAACAATTCTAAAGAAAAACAATGCTTTGTAAGTGAAAGACACTCAAAGCAAGAGACCAATTCTTTCAAAAAAAAAGAAAAAAACAAAAACCAAGAAAATAATGACTAAAAGCAAATTCTAAGTTTCCAAGTAAACTGTAATCAGACCCAACAAATCACCCCAAAACCATATCTAAGATCTGGGCAAGAAAAACCATCAAAAATCAATTTTTTCATAGTCGTCCCAGGCTATCAGAATAACACAGCGCGATGATCCTTGATCATCACAGGTTAGAGAACAAATATAGTGTGACGACGCCGCACTGTGTCAAAAAGGAAAGGTGCGTTGATCCTAGATCGTCACACTATCTCTCAAAGTAGGGTGTGGAAATCAATGGAAAAATGGAAAAAATAAAAAAACAAGAAAGTTTTTCCAATGAATTTTAACAGTCAGAGAGTCAAGTTGGATCTCCCAGTGACTCAGAAAATAGAACCCGGACAATCAAAGAAATAAAGCAAGACAAACTAGGAAAAAAATATGTTTCCCCAGTGGAGTCACCAAATTTGTTATTGGATTAATTGGTAAATGTAGACATAAACTGATCTCCCTAGATCCACCTAGATCTAGAACAAAACAAGACAATACACTACTCTTTCCTTAGATTTGATTATCAAATGAGAAATGGATCTAGAACATACCTTTTAAATATTGAAGATCCAACTTCGCCAATGCAACCCAAGCTCCGTCATGAGGCTTATGGAGAAATATCTGCAAAGAAACACAAGCCAACAAATATAAGAACAATAGAGTCTATTTGATATGAAACTATGTACGTGGTCAAGGAATCATACAATATGAACAAATAACATTCATATAGGCAAGAAAAGTCTATCTGTATTAAAGAATGTGGAAGAAAGATATTACCAGATGCCTTGATGTTGTCAAGTTCCTTCCAATAGTTCCTTGCTTCCCACACACTTATAATCCATGGATTTTGACATTGGAGATCTGATAGCTACTCACAATCTATCTTGACAAAGAAAATCTCAAAGCCAACATAGGCCCAAAAAGTCTAAGCTACAAAAATTACTCAAACCTAATCAATGTAACTTTCTCCATGAGAACTCCTCTCCTTTTATAAGTTGAAGAGGATAAGATGAGGAGGTTAGGATGATTCCACTAAATCATGAAAGAGAGTAAGATCCAAACTGTTTGGAGGCCACATCACCATAGAAGCTTCTCCTTCTAGAAGCATCAGGAAAATGATTGTTTTTCCCACGTACGGAGATCGTCGCACCCTAGCTATAGTGTAACCTATAGCGACATCATAGCCTAGATTTAGAGAAGAGTGTGATGATCAGGCATTACTACACCCTTTGTATAGTACAACCTGCGACGATCTTCCTTAATAGGGTTTTTACAAAGGAAAATATAACTTCTTCTCTCAGGCAAAGTTCTTCTCCCTTCTTTCTTCAGGAATTCAGACCACTGACTCCTCTAAAGGAAACATATAGGTTTATATCATTAATGGTCATAGGTATGAAGAAAATAATGTGTAACAAATATGGGACTTAAATCAAACCCACTTTGATCCAAAAACGTTCTTGAGAAGGAACTTAATATTGTGAACTATCGAGAATTGAAATCTCGCTTGATAGTATATCCTAATTTCAAGTATACATATGAATTGATTCTACATCATCTTCCTCCCTTACCACTATCATTGATGGACCACCTATTATCCATTTCCTTACCACAATGGCTCACTCTACAATCCCCCCTTGTCTACTTCAACATCAAATATAAGATTGTAGGAGCACCACCATTGACCCCATTGACCCCTTCTTTCCTCCATTCAAGGATTTGATCAGATATGTTCTCCAAAAATAGATTAGAACCATTCCATATAAATTCTAGTGTCTCCAAATATCTCATTGGATTAATCTCCAAATATTGAGAAGAATAATTAGTCACTCGTGAGTTTTTCAGGTCTGAGTATGCTACTACAGGTTTTCCAATAGAAGTCATATTCCTTTGTCTCCACTTCTCTAGATAGCCAATCAACTGTTCTTTTTCATGGGATAAAGAATCCATAGAAACCCCATTACTATCCCAAGGCCCCTTCATTCTGATAGGTGATTGAATTAGAGACGAGGGTTCCTTTCTCTTCCAAAATTTCTTCAGAAAATGATTAGAACAATATTTGACCATGTTTCCAATCTCATGCCATATCACACATATGAACATGACATTACCATAATAAATAATTTTGTATCACATTACCACTGTAAACATGTACCAATAAACTTGAACCATGCATCAACCATGCATTAACCTATACCTCAACATGTAATCAACCTGTACCATAAACACGTGCATCAACCATGCACCAACCTGTACCAAACAACCTGTAATAAAATTGTACCATAAACAAGTGCATCCAACCATGTACCAAGTATGTACCAATCATGTGTCAACTACTCATCAACTATGACTCATCAATATGTACCAACTTCATCAACTATACACCTCATGTCTGTGCCAACTCATCAACTACTTGTCTCAACCATATACCCAACATGTACCTTAACCAAAATCCCTCATCAATTTCATCATCCAAATATGATATGTAATTATGTAATAGAACTAGTGTATATCATCACATACCTGCAAACCTTCCTTAACTTTCACAACAAGAGACTAGCATTTTCATCAAACTTTTCTTTAGTCTCACCTGACTAGTTTGGCATTAGTCAACAACCCTAATGTGAAATAATCATAACTATGTACCTGTAATGAACAAAGTTCTAAAATTATTGCACAATGTTCTTCATTTTGTTTTATGAAATTCCTCTAGGTGTCACTACTTGTAACCTCTCATAAAAAGGAGTTATAGAAAAAATGGCATACCTAGCTGAATTTTGGCTTATTCTAGAGAGAGAACTTGTAGATCATGCCCCACATGGAATATTTGTTAAATGGATCTGAAAATGTTACACAACATACTACATATTTTACTCTAACCAACACATTTTGTCTTGTTGAATTTGGATCTTTTATGAAGAAGTTATGACGTTTTTACCCGAAACACCTGTTTTAGACTAGTTTCAAGACTAGACACAAACCCTATTTTCCACGGAGTGTAACTCCGAAAATACAACGACCCACAATTTGAATTTTTTACCACAGATACTTGGATATGTTTTCTCAATTACCTTTCAATTTCATGATCTGAATCATTCTAGAAAAATAGTTATTGTGAAAATGGTGAGATGACCTGTAAATAACATACCTTAGAAAACATCATCAAAAGAATTTATCCTCCCTTGAATTCCGGCCTTATTTTCTTTACCTTCCCTATGAAATTTGAATTATATATCCTTTGGTTACCTTAGTCACCTATAGATATTCAATATTCTCAAGTGTGATGTCAAATGAGAGAGTCTTGCCTCTTATTTATACTCTCCATCTTCTAGGTCACTTAACCCATTTCTAGGTCACTTAACCTATTTTCTTCATTTTTAGGGTTAACCACATTCCATAATTAGAAATTTCTCCATTAATTTATCATTCAAATATTCCTCCTTGACTTTGCCACCTCACTTTATCATTTAAATAATCTTCTTTGATTTTGTCACTTCAATTTATTATTTAAATAATCCTTCTTGACTTTGTCACTTTACTTTATCATTTAAATAATAATTTCTTCTTTTCAAGATCTTTGATTTATTTGACATTTTGGGGATTCAAGCCAACATATGAGGGTCCTCCAACTTCGTAAGGCCATAAATATCAAATCGTGAGGAGTTATGTGATGTTCCACATACCACCAGAAATGGCAGGACATGTACTATTGATATAGAATAGTATTACCTTCAAATATATTAAAACTAATACCATTATGCATGAAACAACCTTGGGTCCATTACCCAAACCTTTGTTCTACTGAAATTCGCTACCATAATTTCTTCAAGGGTTGACATCAATGACAACCAACCTTAATCAACAATCTCCCCCTTTGGCATTGATGGCAACACTCTGATACAATACTGAAATCATTTCATGCAATACTAAAGTCATATCACTCATACTCCCCCTAGAACCATGCCTCTATCCTCTACATCTCTGTGACCATTTCTCCCCCTAGAATCATGCCTCCCTCTGCATATGATAAATCTCTCCCCCTTTTTCATCAATGGAAAAGGTATATTTCCAACCGGGGTTGCTCCCCCTAACTGAATTGTCCTCTTTATGGTGCTTCCGTATGTACATATAAGACATATAAGACATATAAGATAAGCATTCAAAAGCATTCATTTTGTAGTAGAAATAATTCTAAGTCTTTGACGAAGATACTCAAAGGCTTCCTATGGAAGTGAATCTTGCAGCATCAACAGTCATTCTCCAATTAGAGGCCATATGGGCCACCCTTAGGCTAGCCAGGGAGATTTCGAGAATCAACTAGTCTTGTGAGGGATTGCCAAAATCTAGGGGGAACATACAACCTTTGTGAGTTAAACAAAAAGTTAGGACGAACAAGATTCTATGTGATTCTAATGCAAAATTCAGGGGGAACATACAACCTCTGTGAGCATGGAAAGTCTAGTGCAAAAGTCAAGGGGAATGTACAACCTCTGTGAGCATAGATAGACTAGTGCAAAAGTCATGGGGAATGTACAACCTTTGTGAGCCTAGTCAAGCCTTGAGATCCATGAGAAAAATTCAAGGCACCTAGAAAAAGTTAGGTTGAATCTAAAATTCCTGTGAGCTAGAAACAAACGATATTCCTAATATTGAAAATGATATAAATTTATTGATCTAGTGCATTAGCACGTGTAACATTATCCACCATGAAGAGAATTTTGAATTTCCTTGTAAAGAGTCGAGTTGTAACTAAAGTCTCAAGACTAGTTCTATTTTAGAACTAAAGTGTAATGTTGAGTTGTAATTGAAGTCTTAAGTCTAGTTCTATTTTAGAACTAAAGTGTAATGTTGAGTTGCAACTAAAGTCTTAAGTCTAGTTCTATTTTAGAACTAAAGTGTAATGTTGAG
>JZKD02S1896537.1:34317-58490 GCA_000966675.3 Picea glauca | reverse complement strand
TAAAGTGTAATGTTGAGTTGCAACTGAAGTCTTAAGTCTAGTTCTATTTTAGAACTAAAGTGTAATGTTGAGTTGCAAATGAAGTCTTAAGTCTAGTTCTATTTTAAAACTAAAGTGTAATGTTGAGTTGTAACTGAAGTCTCAAGTCTAGTTCTATTTTTGAACTAATGAATACCAGTCTCAAGTCTAGTTCTATTTTTGAACTAAAGTGTAATGTTGAGTTGTAATTGAAGTCTCAAGTCTAGTTCTATTTTCGAACTATAGTATACCAATCTCAATTCTAGTTCAAACTAAAGTATGAAGCTGAGTTATGAGTAAATCATGAAAACAGGTTACTATTTTGAGTCTCTCCTCTTCTCCTCTTCAACACCTATAAGCAGAGGTCGACCCCTCTGTTCAACACAGTTTTGATATGTAGGTTAAGGGTGAAGCAATAGAGGCACATATCAGTGATAAAGAGGAAGCATACCAAAGAAGCATATCAGTGTTGTATATCAGCAATAGAGGCATCATATCAGAGGTGTATTTTAGCAAGGTCTCTTAGGTCTTTGTCAAGTCAGAGTCATCTTGGCAAGCTCTTTAAGAGTAGAAAATTCATGGTGTATATTTGTAAGTGATCTTACATTATTAATGCAATAAAGGAATGTTGTTTGTTGGGGTTTTCTCCATGTACATGGTTTCCCGAAAGTATATGTGTTGTTCAT
This sequence comes from Picea glauca, assembly GCA_000966675.3. Taxonomy (NCBI): domain Eukaryota; kingdom Viridiplantae; phylum Streptophyta; class Pinopsida; order Pinales; family Pinaceae; genus Picea; species Picea glauca. The sequence continues at coordinate 57,786 of JZKD02S1896537.1, read as the reverse complement.
GTGCAAGCTTACTCATCTACATAGTTATTGATATTCGATTATGATTTGGAATTGTTGAAGTGTATTAAGTTGGAATCAAAGTGTTGAAGAAAATAAAAGAATTAATCCGCATAAGAAATCAAGTTCATAATTTAACATTAAGAAGCTTGGAGGACATCCATGGACACACAAATGGATGATCAAGTTCCAATCCTTGATGAGGAAAATTATTCTACATGGAGAATAGAAATGAAAGTGCACTTCAAGGAAATGGGAGCGGGTATTTGGAAGTTATCTATTGGTGGATAAACTCCTTTGAAGAACAAGTCAAAGTTTGCAGCTCAAAGGCAAGAAAAGAATAATTATGCATTGGCGTTCAAGACCATTCTTAGTGGACTCTCAAGTTCTATCAAAGAGAGCATGGGAAAATGCACTACCTCCAAGGATCTATGGCTAAAGATAGAGGAGACATACCAAAGCAAGGAGGAAGATCTCGAAGACAAATCCATCAAGAAAAATGAAGGTAAAGAATATCCAAAATCCTCTATTTGCAATGATTCTAAATATTATGATGTTGGCAAAAAGGAAGACCTTGAAGACAATTCCATCAATATCAATGAAGGTAAAGAATCTCCAAAAACCCCCGATTGCAATATTTCAAAATGTGATTATGTTGAATATTTCTCTACAAGTGAAAAAGAAAACCTAGAGATAGTATGTGTAGAGTTAGATAATGGTTATCCCATGGAAAAGGTAGAAGAAGAACTGTCAAAGCTTAAAAGTAAAGTTGAATGGGGTCTATATGAATACAACTATGGCCATTTCTACATAGAATATAGCTATCTTTCTGATAACACTAAAAATTTTCTTAGAAAGAATCAAAGCCATATATTGAAGTTAAAGGAAATGCTCAAGGAACAAGAAGAAAGTAAAAAGACTCTATTAGAAGAAAAAGAAGAAGAGATCAAAATACTAAATAATGAAATATAAGAAAATACGAAGGTAGATGATGAGATTAGAAAAACTCTTGAAGTTAATATCCATCTCAAGACCCAAATTGAAGAAGCCAAAAGAATAGAGGAACTATTAAAGAATCAAGTAATTGAAAAGGAAGAGTCATGTCATAAGTTGGAAGCTGAAGTTGTTGATCTTAGAAAGAAAGTAGAGAAGTCAAACATATTCTTGAAAAGCTCAACAATCTTGAATGAGATCTTGGATAGTCAAATATCACCAAATGATAAATCAGGTCTTGGATACAAGAAATAAACTACACATGTTGAAGAAAGCACCTCAAAGAAGCATGAGGTAAGTCTCTCACTCTCAAAGGATGGAAAAAACGTTGCAAGTCAACCATCTACACAAGGGAAGGAAAGGACAAAGAAAAGAGGACATCAAGAAGCCATATTTACATCTCAATGAAAATTCAAGACACCTTCAAGATGGACACCAAAGAAAAGGTATGAAAATGTTTTTCATGGTCACTGTTAATCATATAATGAATATGGTCAAAAAGATTTGAAGTGAGGATTTTATGCAAGGAGAGATAATGAAAGATTTCATAACACCTTAAGATATTGGAGATGTAATCAAGTAGGACACATTGTTGCTCACTGTCACGTCATGAGATGCTACAGTTGTATTGGATTTGGTCACAAATCCTAGGATTGTTGGAACACAAGAAGAAAGTCCATGATGAGGACTTCATATAGAATGACTAGAAGAAGGCATGATGTTATAAAGGAAGACATTTTTGAAAAGATGTAAGATCGGAGCTCAAGTTCTGAGAAGCAAGAAAACCTTCAAAAATGGGTAAAGAAGACTAACCTACCAGAGAAGAATGGCATCCTTAAAGGAAACTTAAGTTTGTCATATTCAGAAGAATATGTGGGTTACAATAGTAACCGTCACATACATACGCGAGATGACCTATGAATAGGTCACGTACATGTGTGAGTTGTCTGTGCAACAGACCACGTATCTGTGATAAATCCTTGGGAAAAAGGCTATGCATAAAATTGCAACATGGTATGATGGTATAACTCTGTGTTGCAGGGTCTGATTACATATTGTCATACATGATTGATGTATGTATGATGGTGGAATATGATTGAGTATTGAAAGACTATATTGGATGCATGGTACTAACCCTAGAGTGTGGATTGAGACATTTTTCTGTTGAAGAACAATGTTGGTTGTGACAGTGAATAAATGGCACTTTGGTTATGAGATCTATCATGATGATGCTAGTTAGAGATGTCATTGATCTATTGAGGAACACTTACAGTAATTTTTGGATACTTAGTATTTGTTGTAATGAATGGAGGTTGAAGCTGATCTGTTGAGGTACATGGTTGGTACATATTTGAGTTTCATTGATATATATTATGATGTATTATTGGAAGCATATTTGTTGGATATATTGGTCTATTCATTTGGAATATGGATGAGCTACATATTGGGACATGTAATTGATGAGTTGATGAAGTGTTCATGTTGTACACCATTGATGAGTCATATCTTGATCTCTAATTGATGTATGTTTTGTACACTTTTCGTACATTGTTAGAGGCACCTACTAGCAGTATGATTGGCACATGTTTTATGGTTGATATGGAATTCATATGTGAGGACACATATTGATTGTAGTTCATCTTGTTTTGGTATCGGTGCATGGTTGATGCACTTGCCTGGTATAGATGGTGATACATGTTCAAGTACATGTTGATACATTCATGGATGGTATATGTATGTGGATGATAGTACTTGGATAAAGTACACCATTGGTATTACTTGTTTAGCATATACTTTGGTATATGATATATGGGATGATATAGTTCAGACACTTGATTGATTGAGATGCATGGTTTTGGCACTTGGTTCATGGTGGAGGCATACCATGAGTGATATGACACTTGTTTGTGGCACATGGTTGGCATATTGGTAGGAGCATATGGATGATATACATTTGGCACATGTTATTGGCATATGGTTGATACACTCCATTGGTGATATCTTATGGTATATTGTATGGTATTTATGTACATTGTTGATGTACATGGGTGTTGTTCATGATTGGCACACAATTTGGCACACGATGTACTTGGTTAATGTGTTGTTCATGATTCTCCATTTCATTGATTGACATACCTTTTACTTCATGATGTATGGTATGGCACAAGTTTGATGCATGGGCAAGTCCAAGGATCATCGTAGAAAGAGTGGTTGATCTACATTCTGGTTAAGCATCAGAATTTTTAGCAGAAGCATATTGCAGTGGTATCATATTGCTCATTGTTGGCATAGGGGCAGACCCAAGATTCAACGCTTCAACAACACACCAAAAAAACCCTAACTACCACCCCTTTCGGCAACACCTGCGAAGCAGATGAAGTCTCACCTGAGGTAGAGGTAGGGGGGGTTGTAGGACTCAAGTGTCTACAACCAAGATGGCACAAAGATCTGTGATTACAATACTTAATAGAGCACTTAGCCAACAATATGAATTAGTTTATGATTTCCATGTACATCACATATTAACCTTTATTTCATAGCATCGTAGTAATAACCAAGATTTAACACTTCCAATCACTTAGCACACAACATTAGCTCAGATCTAGCATTCATTCACATCATTAAGAACTAAGCTACAACATCAAATGAATTCATTATACATAACATCAACAACACTAAGAAAATAATCACATCAGCAACATCGTACAAAGCATATCAAGACACAAGATATGCAAGGTTCACCCCAGTGTGGGGCTACGTCCACCAACTTCTTCTTCTTCTTTATTAGTCTTAGATATCCTTACATTCATATTCTCTTGTTCACAAAGCCATAGATCCCAACTCCATAGTGGATAGGTGATCTACGCAGCGTGCACTAGATCCACCTTCCTCAAAGTCAGGTCAAGGCACAAAGCCAACTCCTTAATAGCACAAAGCACTTACAACTTCTTGCACTAAGCCAAAATCAACCTATCATGCACATAGCCACTAGTCATGCACTAAGCCAAATATGCTATGCAGATAGTCAATACCGGATCTACTTCTCACATCACTTAGCTACTTATTTATACATTTACAAAGAGGCCTAAACATGGGTAAAATCATGGGCCGACATCCCTTAACCCATTACATAAGCCCTAAAATGGCTTTGTTGGGTCCACAAGCCCACAAAACAACCGAGATCCCACGATCTCTGCTTCACCTAAGAACTCCATATTCAACTAGCTTGTTGAAGTCCCAAAAGTGGTCAAACACAACCAATGTTTCCACAAAAATTGGTCAAGGTCCAACAGGCTCCCAACACTCACCTGTGACTCATCCCGAGTCACTCAAATCTGGTAAACACTACTTCAAAGGCCTCAAGATTAGCTCAATATTCCTTGACTTGCTTCTTCACTAGAGCCTCCTACTCAGAGAAATCATAACTTACTCTCTCTATAACAAGCCCTTCCAGGAACTATTCTATCGCCGCAACTACTTGGTCTAGCTGCAAGCCTTGGCCTTCAATCTCTTCAAAAAGAATGCAGGATTCATCCTGCACCAGTTGGAGTCTCTATGTCACCTCCATGACTTTTCTCTAGATGATCGTAACCTGCTTCTAGACTACACGTTGTTCCTGTGATCACTTCATTTTCTCAACTGCAGTAAGCATCTTCATCTGCGCTTGCATGGTGGATGCCTGTTGCTTCACCTCCTGGAGTTGTGCTACCAATTTCTTTTGCTCTGGATCTTCTGCAAGGTGTTCATAGGTTTTCGCACTCCAATCACTCATTTGATTACACTCTAAGGTGAGTGTATTGATCCTTTCTACTGTGTTCCTGGCATCTTCTTCTCATTGATCACGTACTTCTTGCAGAGTGCTCGACACTTCTTGGATTTATAGCTCCATTACTCTTGCTTGAAGCTATTGAATGGATTCTATGGGCTTCCCCACTTGCATCTCGATTGAATCTGGTTCCTCCTATGCTAAGACCGGCATAGAGAAAAGTGCTTTAGTCACTGCATCTTTAACCATAGTTTTCTCTGTGAGCAACCAGTATTTTTATTTCTACATCTTTTCTTTGTCCTCCTAGGAAAATCACCCTGATTTCATCTTTCTCCTATTGCACAACTCGAAGTTTCTCTAAGACTTCCTCCTTTTCTTGCTTCATGGATTGTGTAGCCTGCTCCTTTTCTTCTTGGACTCAATGAAGTTGAGCCTCTGTTGCATCTGCTAATCTTCGTAATTGGGTGGGCTCATCCCCCAATTCTACAATTTTCATTGAAGAAGGTGTAGTAGGTACTACATGGCTCGAATGGATAGCTTGCTATATGTCCTTGATCTCCTTATCTATTATGTCATACATTGTTTCTTGCTTTGCTTAATTTCTCTATAGGATATCCTATGAGGCGTTCTCCATGGTTGCAATGATGACATCAAAATCGTCCACTATGAGCACATTCTTCGACTGAGGCTTATTGGCTCAGGTCTTCTTTTGTGTTGAGGGTTTCTATGGGGAAACCTTCCTTTTCTTCGATGTTTCGGCCTTTGTTGGGGGATCCTTCAGGGGTGTAACTTCGCTTTTGTCTTTCTTTTCTCCTTATTCCCCTCCTTATTCTTGGTTCATTTTTTCTCCTCCTTCACCTACAGGTGAGTCACGCCTAATTTCTTCTGAGGCGTTGTCCTCCTCATTGGTTTCTATGTTCTACACTTCGTCCTTTTTCTTCTTTCTATTCGCGCTATTTTTTCTATCATGTTCGACCTGAGTGACCAAGGGACTTATGATGATGTCAGGGTTAGACAATTCTGCATCTTCCACCGGTATGAGGAACTCTGTTGGCCATTCTTTGGTGATCTCCCCCATGTCTTCGTCGGTCAGCTTGTAATAGGACTGCATCTCCTCCTTACATTCATACTTACGCACAATTATGTTTATAAAGTGTCGATATATGTGGAACTTTGTTGGCAGTCTGTACTGATGCAAAGTTTTAGGTGTCATTCGTGGTAATGCTTCAATGGTGTGCTTCAGCTGTAGGTAGTAAGCCTGGGACACCGTGTTTGATTTCCACTACTTCACCATATCATTTGTATACCACAAGGTGGAGAACCTTGCAGCCAATGGCTTCGATGGCTCAACTTCCAGGAATGCTTCTCCTTTCGGCATTTTCCAAGAGAAAAATGAAATCAATATCAATAGCCAACTGAAATGAAACTCATATCCCTGATCTTGTGCTTCACGGTAGTTCTTCTCCAACTCATTGATGAGGTAACTCACCCAGTTCATTTTCATTCCTTCTACGCACTTTCCTACGAGGTCTATTGCAAATCCAATGACCTACATCAAGAGGTTCTTTTTGATGATCTTTCCAGCTATAAGCTGGAAATCTAGGTGCACTGCGCCATCCTGGATGGAGGCTACCTTTTAGCCTCAATTTCCCTTTTCTACATTGCCATAGGCTTCCTTTATGCATTGTGCCAGGGAGAAATCTGAAGTCTTCCTTGGGTAGACCTGGTGAGGGTCTTGTGCCTGCATGCTCAATCCTGTGATGAGGTGGATCAACGTCAAATCCATAGTGACACGCCTATCGAGCCAAAGATAGCCTCCATGGTAGCACGATAGGAGGCGTTTAACACAAGTGTTAACCTCCTGATTTCAACTGAAGTGGGGGATATTCATTATATTCAACATAATTGTTGGGCCTTAGGTATGGATTAAGAAAGAAAGAAAATAAAAAGGAAGAGAAAATATGAAATGAGAACTGCACAGAAGACACATTGACTGAGATGGGGTCGAAGTGGTTAAAGAAGAAGAAAATAAGGAGTGAAGCAAGGGAAAACAAGTCATTGGATGAGAAGATCAAGGAGAATAGATCAATAAGGAATATGGATCATGGACAACTCAACAAGACGAAACAACCACCAATGGATGCTTTGGAGCACCTCGTGTGAAATATGCAAAGACAGGCTGGCGAAGCCTAGAAAACATTGGTCAAGTGGACCCGGGGTTTTAAACACCTAGGGTTTTGGTATTTAGGGTTTTGACACCTAGGTTTTGACCTAAGTATGTCTGAAAGATATTGTAATGTATAAATAAAGGTCTAGAGGACCAGGGAGGGGTTCGTTGTTGGGATTTCGTCGTTGGCTAGAGTTGTGTTATGATACTAAATGAGTGTTTTTGTGTGAGAGAGAAGTGTTGTGTGTGAGAGCCTTTTGGTATTGTAAGATCTTCAAATGTGTGCAAAGATCAACCCTGCAATTGGGTGTGCAAGGAGGGAGAGAAAGAGGGATATCTGCAAGCTAAGAGCATAGATAGAACTGTATGTTTTCATATAATATCAAAAAACGTAGTTCTATGGATGTATCCCTAGGGAGAAGGTGAACCATGTATATCTGGTGTTATGTGTGATTGATGGTGTGTTCTCTGTCCTCTGATTATTTTTTTATTGCATATTTCTGTTAGGTATGAGATATAACTGTGCGAAGTAGATTTAAGTTGGTAAATGATATCTAGTTGTTGTGTTGCTATTGTTTTAGATCCACTTTGTATTTCCTCTAGTTGTTGACCCCTGTGTCCTGCAACCCCCTATCACTACTTCGGGTGAGACTTCATCTACTTCGCAGGTGTTGCCGAAAGGGCCGATAGTTAGGGTTTTTTTGGTGCATTGTTGAAGCATTGAACCCTGGCTCTACCCCTGTGCCAACAAATGGTTTTTTTGTCGGGACCAAGATCTTCTTAAGGGAATTTCAAGGTGGTTTCCATCGAAGACATAGATTCAGAAGTGGATAGAAGAACAAGAATAGGAATTCACAGAAGCCCAAAACAAGAACCCTAATATTATCACAGAAGACTGGTTGGGAAAGTATATCTTTACCGATATACACGATATTTTTTTTGGAGGAATTCATAAGGAGTTATATGAGTGGTTAACCAAGTTGGAAAATACCCAGTTTGAAGTTAGATCTAGACCATATGTGGTTTGGACATCGACGATGATCAAAAGGGTCAAGAGAGTTGATAACATAGTGTCAAGTGCATTAGATCACTGGTTTGATAGCACCATTGGAGGGTACATCACTGAGTTTTCTATTGATAGAGAAGAGTCATATAGCCAAGCAAAGAAATATTTCTTTAAGGGACCTAGAGTAAAATTTTTACACTTTTAAAGTTGAAGATCAAGATGTTATTACATGAGAAGAACATATTGAATATACAGTAGTTGGTCAGATTGAAGAGCTAATGTTCAAGAATTTAGACAGTGACAACAACACAAAAGTTTGACATATGCGCAATGGGAGAACCTTCAGAGAATTTCCTTCGGTGAACTTTTTTAAGAAGAATCACAAACCACTAGAAAAGGAATAAGGGTTCTATAGTGGAGAAGAAGAAGAGTTACTAAATGCAGAACATTCAGAGTCCATTAGGGAAGAGGAAGGGAAGATTGAAGGACCTCGCCGGGAAGAATTAGAAACTTCAGGAACTGTGTCGATTGTCGAAGTAAGTACTATTACTCCTCATGTTGTTTTAGTAGCATTAAGTAACCAGAGTAGTCATAGTTATCAGAGCACTCAGAGCACTGTTACAAGCAGTTCAATACATACTTAGTCAGGAAACCTAGGAAGATCTATGGAAGATGAGATGAGGTTACCCACCTTTAGGGGAGATGGATCTAAAGATCTTGATCGGCACTGGTTTCTATGCGAAGCTATATGGAGTATTAAGAATGTCAATGATGAAGTTATTAAGAGAGATAAGTTTAGTACTACCCTAAGAGACTACGCATTGAGCTAGTACATGAAATTTGTCCAAGGAGTTACATAGCTGAAACTGTTGAATGTCATTAAGACTGCATTGATTGGTGAATTCAAGAAACCCAAGTCAGAATCACAGTGCATTAAAGATATGAAATAAATCAAGAAGAAAGTAGTTGAACCTATTTGGGAGTTTGATTAGAGGTTTAAGACCTTAACAGGCCAGTTGAGTTTTCAAATCCCAGAAAAGAAGAACAAGGAATGGTTCATTGTTTCCCTCCTACCACACATCAGAGTCCCTTTGATGCAGCAAAAGTTTTCTTTGCAGGATGAGGCGTTGGAGATCGCCATGAAACTAGATTCAGCCCCTATGGGAGAATCCAACTTAGGTATGAGTCAAATTTTGAGTCAGCTAACTATCTTATCTTTATAGGTTGAAGATATGAAGAAAGACAAGGGAAAATATAAGAGAGAGGACATATGGTGCATCATATGCAAGTCATAAGGGCATGATAAGGAGCATTTTCCCCTATTCCATGAATACTTGGCCTCTAGAGATCTGAGCCGATTGAAGCAGTTTACTCTACCTTGGTGCGAGGTATGTAGAAACAGACATCGGCCTGGTGAATGATATTACATGCAAAAATATGTTCAGACACCTACAAATATTTACTGCACATTCTGTAAATTTGTGGGGCATGATGAGAAGGATTGTAGATCTTATGATCTCTTTCATGAAACATCAATGGATACATATATAATTCAAGGAGAGATGCAGAAAGAGGGAAATACTACATAGGTTAATTCCCTAGGAAGAGGAAACGTCAACCCTCACGGTGGATTCAGAGGAAGAGAACGAGGATGAGGCATGGGTAGAGGTCAAGGTCAGATCATTTGTTATAATTGTGCATATCCAGGACACTTGGAAAGGGAATGCTAGAACCCTTGTACCACTTACATTTACCGCAACTCATTTGAACATGTCATAGAATATTGTCTCGCATTGTTAGCCAAGCTTCAAGAGAGACGAGGAGGAAACCATCAAGTACACCTAATCTCAACAGAACCTTGCAAAGTGGATCCCAGAGTCATTGTTATCACTAGGGGAGGAGTTTCTACAAGTGAAGACAGAGTAACCCCATGGAAGCCTACAGAGGAATCAAGGGTCAAAAGAGCTGCAGAAAAGACACAAGAGTTTGATCCAAGGAAAGATAAACAGACATTTGAGGAGGAAAGAAAATAATTCGGAAGAGATCAGGATTATTCATCAAAGACACAACCCAAAGTAAGAGAATGTGGAATGCCTCTAAAATTTGATCAGTCTGCTTCGCCCAAAGAAGGAAAAGAGGTTAGAAATCTTATGGAATTCTTATTCACTTGCATTAATTTGATAAAGGATGAAAGAGCTATACAAGAACTACAAAATTTGAATAAATAGTATGAGTTAGGGAAGGTAGATCCCTTACTAAATAGAGTAGTACATCAAGTATACAAAATGAGAAGGACAAATAAGGAACTATAGTTGAATGCTCAGATTGGAGATTATGATATAGATTATGTGGTCCTCGACTTAGGGTTAGAATTCAATGTTATGACAAAGAAGACCTGGGCACTAATGGGAAAACCTAAGTTGATTTATTCCCCTATCAGGCTTAGGATGGCTAATTAGCAGGAAGTAAGCCCCTTTGGAAGACTGGAGCATGTCCATGTGGACTTTGACAGGGTCAGAACATTTGTAGACTTCGAAGTAATTGAGATAGTTGACGATAGTTGTCCTTATCCCGCACTGTTAGGAATTGATTGGGCTTTCAATAATTCTATTATTGTTGACTTAAAGAAAATAAGAATGACATTTGAAGGTGATGGACTTAGGGTCATTGTACCCCTGGATCCTGATGAAGGTCATAGATACACAGGTCCCATCAGAGAAGAAGATCGTGCATATGAGCTAGATAATATCTATAAATTGACAGAAAAACATCAGGATTACATTAATTGTACAACATATGGGAATTTAAGCTGGCGAAGTGACAATGTGCATTCATGAGATTTGGAAGAAGAACTAGATAACTAGCAGAACAAAATGTATGAATTTTCTGCGCGGAGATATGCTATATTGACCAGGGAAGTTCACTGGATTGGCACAACAGTCAGTAACTTGCCCACATTTGATGGTTTAAATCATTTAGAAACATTCTTATTGGAATTTGAATAAATTGTAACAATACAACAAAGATTGTTGGCACTAGATGAGGCCTTGAAATGAATGCCAGCAAGATGGTGGGGAACACACAAGCAAAACATCGTGGACTAGGTACAATGTCGCACTTTGATGACAGTGCATTTTCAGACCAAATAGAAGGGTTCAAAGTTATATACATAGGTCAAAGTTGTCTGAACGGCCATGTGCAAAGTTGTGAGGAATGTTGGAGTAGAATTCCTCAAGAGGGTGCATAAATTCATTAACACTTTGGACACAACCCCTATCAAATGGTATCTTCAAGTGGAATTGCGCCTCACCACTGCATATTGGCAAGGTATGACTCAAACTTTTGTAGCTACATTATTATTAGAAAGTCAGTACCCTATGGTAGATCAAGATTTACAAGTTGTGAGACAAAAAGTATTTGAGGAGTCACCTAACCTTCCTCTGGAGCAAGATGAGGATGAATGGACTGCACCCCTTTAGAAATTGAAAGGTTGTTACAATATCAATGTTGATGAAGACGATGATCCTAGGAATGTGAACATCGCAGAAACAGAAGGAAAAAGAGACATAGAAGGACTAGGCATCGAACTACCTTTTATTGGACAGCCAATTAAAATCAAGAAAGTTAATATTGGGACAGAGCAAGCCCCTAAGCTAGTCAATGTTGGAGATTATTGGGATGATGCCATTATTGATAAGATCACAGAATTACCGCATGAATATTAGGACTTGTTTCCAAACAAGTTCACTAACATGAAGGGCATTAAAGGGCTCATGGGATAAATGAAGACCCCCTTGAAACAAGATGCAAGGCTAGTCAAGTAGAGACCCTATATATTGAATCCCAAATATAAGAAAAAAGTCAAGATTGAATTAGACAGAATGTTGGAAGTAGGAATCATAGAACCTGTTGAAGAGTCAGAATGGATTACCCTTATGGTGGTTCAAGACAAGAAGATGGGAGATATTAGAATCTGTGTAGACTTGAGGAAATTGAATCATGAATGTTTACATGATCCATTCCCTACACTGTTTACTAATGAAGTGTTAGATATTGTGGGAGGACATGAAGTCTACTTCTTCATAGATGGATTTCTAGGTTATCACCATATCAAGATTACCAAGGAAGACCACCATAAGACCATATTTGAAATAGAATGGGGATCCTACCAATACACAATGATGCCTTTTGGATTGAATAATGCATCAGCCATATTTTCTAGGGTGGTGGTCGAAGCATTCAAGGAGTTTCTACATAAATTTATGGAAGCATATTTTGATGATTGGACTATTTTTAGCTTGTTGAAAAATCATATTAAATGTTTAAGAATAATGTTGGATAAGTGATGGAAATGTCAACTTGCCCTGAACCTGAAAAAATGCATTTTATTTTCACCCTTTGGAGTGTTGATAGGCCATATTGTGTGTAAGCAGGGGTTGTTGGTAGATCCTTCCAAGATTGCAATCATTGTTGATATACCCCTTCCTACTTCAATAAGACAGTTGTGCATTGTGTTGGGACATACTAGATACTACAGAAATTTCATTAAGGGTTATGCACGGATAACAACACCCATGGAGAATCTTTTGAAGAAAGATTGTCATTTTCAATGGACAGAAGAATGCCAACAAGGATTCGACATACTGAAACAGAAAATGGTTACTGCACCTATTCTGGTTTTTCCAGATTGGAGTAAGGAATTTCATGTACATTTTGATGCATCATATATTGCATTAGGAGCAGTGCTAGTGCAACCAGGAGAAAGAGGTATTGACCATCTGTTAGCCTTTTCTATCAGGAAGCTCTCAACAACTGAGATAAATTACACTACCACTGAGATAGAAGGTTTATCCATGGTGTATGCACAACAGAAGTTTTGTCACTACTTCTTGGGAGGACACTTTAAGATTTTCATTGATCACTCTACGTTGAAATACCTAGTCAACAAGCCAGTGTTGGGGGGAAGGATATGCATATGGCTACTGTTATTCCAGGAATATGATTTTGAAATCATGGTCAATCCAGGGAGAATGAACAAGGTACCTGACCACTTGTCCAAGTTAGAACATGGAGAGGAACCTACAATTTTGGAGGATACACTACCAGATGGATAGTTGTTGGCCATCAGGAAGGTTGATGATCACTTCATTGAGATAGTTCAATTCCTATCAACAGGAATGACACCTCGCAAATATACAGTCATTCAGAAGAAACAACTGGTAGTTTGCGCTGCAAATTTTTCACTTATAGATGGACATCTATATAATATGGGACCTGATGAGATATTGAGGAGATGTGCTATGGAGGAAGAAAGGCCATTGATTTTGGTAGAATCACATGAAGGCATCGTAGGAGGAAACTATGCAGGAAAAGAAATAGTGCAGAAGGTTCTTAGAGTTGGCCTCTGGTGACTCACTTTACACAGAGATGTTAAGGAATACTACAGAGCCTGTGATGTATGCCAAAGAGTTGGGAAACCTTCTAGAAGAGATGATATGCCTTTAGCACCCCAAATAACCTTACAGGCATTTGAGAAATGGGCCATTGATTTCGTGGAACCTATTAACCCACCAAGAAAGCGCACAGGAGCTCGATACATAATCACTGCGACATAGTATTTGACCAGATGGGCAAAAGAAAGAGTAGTCAAGGACTGTAGTGAAACTATAGCTGCGCGATTCATATTTGATGATATCATAACCAGGTTTGGATGCCCGAATATCCTTATGAGCGATCAAGGTACACATTTTATTAATAATACTATTGAATGCTTGACATAGGAATTTGAAGTTCATCACCATAAGAGCACTCCATACCACCCTCAAGCGAATGGTACAGTTGAAGCTTTCAACAAGATCTTAGAGACAATGTTGACAAAGATTTGTAGTGTGAACAGAGATGATTGGGATTTGCGAGTACCAGCAGTGTTATGGGCCTATAGAACCACTTGTAAGAAGTTGACAATGAAGAGTCCATTTAAATTGGTTTATGGTCTAGAAGCAGTAGTACCTATGGAATACTTAGTGCCTAGCTTGATAATTGCAGCATACACAGATATGGATGACATTAGTGATGTTCAAAACAGGCTTGCGCAGTTGGTACAACTAGAGGAAGACATATTTATTACAGGATTCCATCAGTAGGTACAGAAGGAACGAGAGAAGGCTTACCATGACAAATGCATCAAGAAGAAAGCCTTTAAGTAAGGATATCTGGTATTGGTTTATGATAGCAAGTTCATGAAGCATCCAGGGAAGTTCAAGACACATTGGTTGGGGCCATATGAGGTTACCTATGTTACAAAAGGAGGAGTTGTGCAGTTGAAGACTTTGAATAGAGAATGGAAGGAATGATTGGTGAATGAGAGTCGGTTGAAATTGTACTATGACAACTAGTTGCCTCGTAGCTCTCGATAGAACTAGAAGAAGAAGGGTCAAGGTACTAGGTGCAGTTGAAGCTAGGTACTAGACACAGAAAAGATATCCTGCACACAGTGGGGAGGACTAGAGAAGAAAGCATAGGTTGTGGTGCGTAGTCTGAAGTTGAAGTGAAACAAAAGATTCAGATCTGCACTGCCTCGGGACAAGTCACAGTCGAGTGTTGGGGGGCTTTTGGGCCTTGTGTGTGGATTAAGAAAGAAAGAAAAGAAAAGGGAAGAGAAAAGATGAAATGTGAACTACGCAGAAGACACGTTGACTGAGATGGGGTCGAAGTGGTTAAAGAAGAAGAAAAGAAGGATCGAAGCAAGGGAAAACAAGTCGTTGGATGAGAAGATCGAGGAGAACAAATCAGCAAGGAATATGGATCATGGACAAATCAACAAGCGGAAAAATCCACCAATGGATGATTTGGAGCACCTCACGGGAAATATGGAAGGACACACTGGTGAAGACCGAAAAATGTGGATCAAGTGAACCTAGGGTTTTAGACACCTAGGGTTTTGGTATTTAGGGTTTTGACACCTAGGTTTTGACCTAAGGATGTCCAAGAGCTATTGTAATGTATAAATAAAGTTCTAGAGGACCTTGGAGGGGTTTGTTGTTGGGCGTTCATCGTTGGCTAGATTTTTGTTGTGATACTGAATGAGTCTTGTTGTGTGAGAGAGAAGTGTTGTGTGTGAGAGCCTTCTAGTATTATAAGATCTTTAGTTGGGTGTGAAGATCAACCCTGCAGTTGGGTGGCAAGGAGGGGAGAGAAAGAGAGAGAGAAGAAGAGGGAGATCTGCAAGCTAAGAGCATAGATATAACTGTATGTTTTCATATAATATGAAGAAACACAGTTTTGTGGACGTATCCCTAGGGAGAGGGTGAACCATGTATATCTGGTGTTATGTGTGATTGATGTCGTGTTCTTTGCCTTCTCATTATTTTGTTATTGCATCTTTGTGTTAAGTCTGAGATATAACTGTGTGAAGTAAGCTTAAGTTGGTAAATGATATCTAGTTGTTGTGTTGCTATTTTTTTAGATCCACTTTGTATTTCCTCTAGTTGTACACACCTGTATCCTACAACCCCCTATCGCTACTTCAGGTGAGACTTCATCTGCTTCATATGTATTTCCAAAAGGGACAATAGTTAGGTTTTTGTTGGTGTGGTGTTGAAGTGTTGAACCCTGGTTCTTCCCTTGTGCCAACAATTGTTGATTGTGCGAGATCATTTATCCATGGCTGGGAGACTATGCACTACTTCTTCCCAATCGTATTCATCAAATACCTATGCGGTGCAAGCATCACATAGTTTGTCCTATCTTTGAGGTGGAATTCATTGTTATTCAGTGCTGGGATATGTCCTAAGTGAGGTCCAACTACACATATCCCCTTCAAGATGTACACAATGATAAGCTTGTACTCAAAATCCTGTGGGATGTTGTCGTGGTTAACCACGCCAGCCAAAGGCGAGATGTAGTCCGGCAAGACTGACGAGATCTGCTTCATGTTAGCCAGATCGCCGTTGTGTTTTATTCCCTTCTCAGCAGTGTAGAAAGAATGTTGTCCAATCGATGTGGATGCTTGCAATCCACCAATCGACGATGCCTATATTCCCACATACATGACTCTCTCAGTCATGAGGTCCACAAGTATTTATTCCACAGATTTTTCTAACACGCTATGTTCACCCGACATTCACACTTGTAATAAAATAAATCAGGTAGGCGAATGGCCAAGCAAGATACTCAAATGGATGGCAAGGTCTAGAAAGCACATCACAATATTCAATTGGTTCTCTGTTAGCTCGGATATCTCGGTTTGCAAAAAGTGGTCCCAGCATAATTTCTGACAGGTTAAATAAGCAACGTCGTAACAGATTCCTCCAACGGGTAGGAATGCCTCAATCAATATGAATTTGTCGATTATGACGTGGTCTCAACTATCCAATGACGTTTTTTCCAGAAATAACTACATTTCTAGCCATTCTAGAGCATCATTTTCATGGTCGAGGCACCTCCAACAGTCATATAGCTTCACCATGGTGAAGTCCCATTCTGCATTGTTCTGTTATTTCGGCGAAGTTCAAGTTCTGCAGATCTGTCTCCTGCGAAGTCTTTTCTAGAATTTCCTGTAGTTTTTCTAATTTGCTTTTCTTCTTACTGAGCTTCCTTGCCTTCTTTCTTGTGATCTGAGTCTCTAGATTTCTCTTTCAATTATTATACTTATCTATTCTTAGCATAGTGACTTCATGATGCTGATGTTATTTCAAAGGGATCAAAGATAATACCTCTTTGCTTACTAGGTCCTGGGTGGACATAATTTCTTCTTGCATGGATAGGTCCTTCAACCCTTCTTGTGTTCTTTCAAAGTTGACAGCTACTTCTCTTTCATTATGCTGCTTCAAATCAACTTCTCGTTCTTCTATCAGTCGATCTATTCTTCAATCTATGAAATCCCTTAGTTATTTATTTTTCTTTTCTATGGATTCCTCCTCTGCTTGCCTTCTGATCTGATCTTTTTCAATCCAAGTCTTTCCTAATAAAAGAGGGAAAGGGGCGTTGTTCTCAAAAAACCTAATAACTTCAAATTCCTCTTCTATTGACGTTTCATGAGAAATCATAGGTATATTAGTAACTCTTCCACATAGGGTTATCATATTTCCTTTAAATAATCCTATTCTTCCCAATGAAGGTATCATAGCAATATTTCCAGAAATTTCACAAGTGCTTTCTGACATAATGTTCACATATTTTTATTCATCCAATACACGATCTATGTCTAAGTATTCTATTCTTGTAACTATGCGTTTTTCTTCTTTCAGGATCTCTGGTAAACTGATATCTCTGTGATCATCCATTTCTCCTTTTAAATGTATTAACATAGTTTGAGCTTTCTCTGTATGATTCTCAGTCTCTTGACCTTCTTGATAGTTTTCTTGTCTCTTGTTCATCTTTTCAAATTTAGCAATCATTCTTGGGAAATCCTCAACCTCATGACCAATAGCTTTACAACAAAGACAAATAAGACCTATACCAGGTAATTCTTTAGCGATATGTCATGATCTCCTACAATTGTAACACATTGTCAATCCTCTCTTTCTTTTAAATGATCCCTAGTCTTTCCTATACTATGCATTGGGATCACATTGCTAGACCTGCAATCTACAAAAATTCTTTCTAGGTTCCTGCATCCACTTATTAGTCCAAAAATTCTTTCTATGCATACGAATAACATATTTTTCTCTATTTCTATCAAATTTATTCAGATCAACTCTTTCTTATAACTATGCCCTAACATTCAGGTTAGAACAAAATCTATCAAGCATACCTAGATTCATACTTTCGAAGAAAAAAATTATACTTATCTTACCTTTACCAGAGCACAAAGATTTAAGATCTTACCTCCTTCTTTTAGATCTGGTTTCTTTCTTAGCATAGAGCTTCGCAAGTCAAGTAGAATATTGTGCACTACAACAACAGATCTATGCACAGAGCTTTCTCTTTTCTTTAGTTCCCAACAATCATAGTTTCAAGTCCCAGCAACAGAACCATTTGTTGGCATCGGGGCAGACCCAGGGTTCAACATTTCAACAACACACCAACAAAACCTTAACTACTGGCCCTTTTGGCAACACCTGCGAATCAGATGAAGTCTCACCCAAGGTAGAAGTAGGGGGGTTGCAGGACTCAAGTGTCTACAACCAGGCTGGGACACAGATCTATGATTACAATACTTAACAGAGCACTTAGCCAATAATATGCATTAGGTTATGATTTCCATGTACATTGCATATTAACCCTTATTTCATAGCAGCGCAGTAATAACCAAGATCTAACACTTCCAATCACTTAGCACACAACATTATCTCTAATCTAGCATTCATTCACATCATTAATCACTAAGCTACAACATCAGATGCATTCATTATACATAACATCAACAACACTAAGAAAATAATCACATAAGCAACATCGCACAAAGAATATCAAGACATAGGATATATGTGGTTCACCCCAGTGTGGGTCTATGTCCACCAACTTCTTCTTCTTCTTTATTAGTCTTCGATCTTCTTACATGCATTTTCTCCTGTGCACAAAGTCATAGAGCCCAACTCCGCAGTGGACAGGTGATCTGTGCACTGTGCACTAGATCCACCTTCCTCGAAATTAGGTCAAGGCACTAAGCCAAAATCAATCTATCATGCACATAGCCACTAGTCATGCACTAAGCCAAATATGCTATGCACATAGCCAATACCAGATCTACTTCTCACATCACTTAGCTACTTATTTATAATTTACAAAGAGACCTAACCATGGGTAAACCCATGGGCGTACATCCCTTAACCCATTACATAAACCCTAAACTCACTGTAATGGGTCCACAAGCCCAGAAAACAAGTGATATCTCGTGATCTCCACTTTTCCTGGGCACTCCATCTTCGACCAACCTGTTGAAGTCCCAAAAGTGGTCAAACATGACCAATGTTTCCATTAAACTTAATCAAGGGCCAACACTCATATTGCAGAGAAGATAGGGGAGACATACCTATAGGGGGATTCATTCTTCTTCCCATAATTCCAGGAGGAGATATTTATCATATGTAAAGATAAATACTTGGAAAAGGAGCTTTGTACTTGAAGAAAGAGCACAGAGGCACAGTTCCAGGGGAAGCAATGGTCACAAGGTGAGCATGAGTGATATATCTTCATCATTACATCATAATGATATCCCTTGTTCAAAAGGGGAGAGAATATTCATAGGAAGATCAAAGGCATTCAGTAAGGGTGAGAAGCCCCAAGGGGATTTCAGGCAGGGGGAGTATCCCTAAGGGGAGAATGACCCTTTTACATTGATGTCAAAGGGGGAGAGATAGTCACATTGATGTGATTGAGATGACTATTGATGTAGAGTAATGTCGTGTCTACATGTTGACATAAATGATCGGTGTTGACATCAATGTTGGTATTGCCATCAATGCCAAAGGGGGGAATTGTTGGATCATGTTTTCATTGATGCCAAAGGATAGATTGATTGATATCAAAGGATTGATGTCAAGGGATTGATTGATGCCAAATGATTGATGTCAAAGGAACAATGTCTTGTCATGTCATACTGGTGTAATATGTATTATCCTTGATGTGAATGGAATGATGTCAAGTGGAATCATAGCCATATGATGTCATGCATAGATAAAGATGGATCAATGAGTTATCATTGATATATGATGGATCGATGTGGTTTCATTGATATACGATCCATATTTGGATTGATGTAAATATGACTCATTATTTTCTTGATAAGGAATACAAATGGATGAAATTCAAAGTGGTCCCCTTATGGTGAAAGCCCTCACAGAAAGATGTTGTGTGGATGAGTTATCCTATAAGTATGGTTAGGGAACCCATACTTAAGTGTGGAATAATAAAGTGAATATCAGTATTTTTCTAGTTAAACTATCCTATATGGATAGTGCTTGTCATACCATTTTCGGTGGTATGTGGAATGCCACATAACTCCTCACGGTTTGAGAGTTATGGCCTTACAAAGTTGGAGGACCCTCAAATGTTGGCTTGAAGCCCCAAAAGGTCAAAGAAGTCAAAGTTCTTGCAAATAAGGATGATTATTTAAATAATAAAGTGAAGTGACAAATTCAAGGAAGATTATTTAAATAATAAATTAAATGGAGAAATTTCTAACTATGGAAAGTGGTTAACCCTAAAAAGAGGAAAATGGGTTAAGCAGTCAAGTGGCTATTTGATACATGGAAAAGTGGCAAATTGGGAAAATTTGGACAAAGTGATTATGTGGATAAAGTGGTTTTGTGGACAAAGTGACCTAGAAGATGCTTCTAAGGAAGCTACTTAAAGAGTATAAATTAGAGGCAAGGGTATATTGTGAATCATTACCTCTTGAGCATATCTTAAAGATCCATTCTGAGAGAGAAAGTGGTTGGAGGATCTCATGGACACATCAAAGTTTCCGTAAGTCTGAGATCTTGATGGTGAAAGTTTCAGAAGTTCAGAAACCCTAGTTTTTGAAGGAGTATGTGAGCAGCACTAGACCAAAGAGCATACATAAGCGGGCTGCAGTGAGCTAGAGCACATACATACGTGGGTTGAAGGAAGATAGAGTGCGTACAATAGATGGAAGTCATGAAGTATTAAGTGTGAGATGGTGCCAAGTTCTTGAAGGCTAAAGCAAGTTTCAGATATGCATTCTATGGGCTCAGATCTTCCATAGAAACTCTGGTATGGTTACATAGTTGTCTTGATAGATACTCTTGCTTATTGTATGGTGAATGATTAAGGCAGTATTGGTATGGTTGTTGTGATATGGTTATGTTGGTTGATTGATCGAGTGAGAAACACTCTTATGGTTCAGTACTGATATGATTGCCATAGTATACTGGTTTCTTATACATGATTAAGTAGAATTCATATTGTATGGTTAAGGAGCATGAGTAAGTTGTTGGAGAGAATAGATGTGTTGATAATGGTTATGGTTCAGATTGGACAGTGAAAGACAAACGTGGATGTCACTGAAGGCTACAGAGGATCAGATTTTTTCATGGAGAGAAAACCCTAGTTGTTCAGAAGGCACATGCAAGTTGTAGTACAGACATGTCACATACATATGCAAGTTGTACTACTGGAAGGGCATGTACATATGCATGTTGCACTACTAACCGGTCGCGTACCTATTCACAAATTGGTATATGTTGAGGATTGATTCATCTTCTTAGTTGGTGTTGAGTTGTGTAAGTTGAGTCTTGCATTGTAGAGTTGTTGCTCTTGTGGAGTTGTAACTCTATTTAGTTTTTGTTGATAACCCAAGGATTGTATTCCGTAATAAAAATAAAATTGTACATACATCTTGTGTTCTTTGTGTTCCTTATGGCAATGACTTATTGATGATATATGTTGCTAGTATATGTTGTCGATATATGTTCACATTTAGTTGGTTATAAATGACAGCAATAAGTAATGGGTAAATTGGCATGCTTGATAAGGAGTTTTGTAAAGAGGAATTTTGAAAAAGAGCACCACACTCATTCACCCCCCCTCTAAGTGTGGTCAGTGTGTCCAACAAAAGACTCATTTCTCTAAGAATCTAAGAGTCATTAAATATTTAATCCCTTATTTGGTCATGAATATGGCTATAGGTATTTGTTTTTGTATGGATTTTCACCATCCTAAAAAAATCCAACATTAAGGACATGTTCCTTCTTTCCATATTGATGATATCTTTGATTATTAGGGTAGCAATATGTACTTAAACTTTTGAGATATGATATCTAGATATTTACATGCATTTTTGGTTAGCAATAATTAAGGGTTCTTTGTCTAATACAACATGATTATATCAATTTAATTTCATGCATTTTCCCCTTTCCATTTATTTGAGAACATTTTATATCATTATAAGTAGAAAATTGGAATTTTAATTGACATTGATTCTATGTTGTGTTATATAAATAATGTTCTTATTCATAATTTATTGTGACAAATATTTGTGTGTGCTTTACAAAGTTATATTTATTTTAGTACAATTTAAATTTAAAAGCTAATATATGTGCATCCTCAATAATGGAAGTTGTTATCACTGAAAAATCATCTGCAGCATTGCACACAATAGTTGAAGAAAGACATCAATGACAGGAACAATTAGTACACCAAAATCCATCAAAAGGCACAAAACTATACACTTGGTTCAAAAATTAAAGTGCACAAATTCACCAAAGGAAGCGTGTACACAGTGCGCAGAATGCATAGGATAACATAGCCCTCAGCATGCACTGTGCACAAGATGCGCGACCGTCTACAAGAAAATCCACACACTTCTCATGAACGACGCATTTATTAATGTTGTTGGCCTCTCAACCACTTCTAGTCCGACCCCCAACATGATTTGACACTCAGATCTGAGTGAAATCTAGCTTGGAGGTTGGTCAAGGGCTAGGAAGTTCCCTAAAAGGCCCCTTGTTCACACTATGAACTAGTTGTATCTTTCCATGAATGGACACTATAAATATGTACCATGGGTGTACTAGAAAAATAATAACTTCAAGGTATTGTTATGCTGCAAGAATTCTTCTTTGAGAATTCTCTTTTCTCTTTGAATCATTCAAGAAATATAGCAAGGGCCATTCCACTCACCATTGTCACTTTCCATTGCATGAATAGAAGATCTCTATATTAGGGAACTCAAGAGCCCTCCCAAGGAGGAAGAGGGGATTCATAAGTCCCTTCCTTTCACTATGGTGTTAGGCTATCAATATATTGATCCATTGGTAGCTATATGATGGTCATTTTTTTCTTTTCATGGTTCTAGTTCTTGCAAGCTTCTCTAACATTTATTTCTTACTTGTCTTTAGTTTGATTTATTTTTTTCATGTGTATTTGGTTATTTAATAAACTCACAAACCTCTGTCTTGTTTAGCTAACTTAACTAAGCATGCAAGTGTTGTGTTTTTTCTCACCCATGTGACAAAACCAACACAACAGATTGGCGACCATATTGGGGATCGATATCAAATTCCTCCCTATTTAAGTCTTGAGATCACTTCTTTCTAATTGTTTTGATATGCAGGTACCAAAACTGGCCTAGCCTAGCCTTCCAAAGTCAAAATTTAGAGCCAAGGGAAGAGAATTTCACTTGGAGATTTCTTTCCCAACATGTGACAGGAAGTGTGTGGATTTCAAGGCACACAAACACACACTCTATGCACTATGCACATGACAGACTTCATTACTCTGCACATTATGCGCCCTCTACGTGCTTGTCAAAACTGCACCCCGCGCATAAGTTCATTTTTTTCACATTTTAAGGGTTTTTATGAGTGCTTTGAGGGCCCCTAGCCTTCAGATTTTACTTTCTTTCACTTTGTAAAGAAACCACACTTCACTTAGAGTCCTTTCTCACAAGAAAGGTTAGCTAACACAAGCACATAGGGGTAAAAAGAATCACTATTCTTATCTTTGCTTTGTTGCCACATGGTGTTGGTCACTATAATTGCTTAATTAATTTTAAACAACCAAGTGAAACATAAATTATCAACCCAGGGAAGTCTTTTGTTTCAAAGATAGCCACACACTATATATGCTCAATTC
>JZKD02S1896526.1:19121-30170 GCA_000966675.3 Picea glauca | reverse complement strand
TTGGACTCATTTACATATGAACTAGTTATTAGAATGAGTAAATTATCATTTGACATATATTTTGGTTTTGGTTGCTTCCTCTAGAAGCATAGATCCATGGAGCAATGTAAGGAAGTTTTTTCCTAGATAGTTTTACTTTTGGCTATTTTGCTAGTGTGACTATATTCCTGACTAGATCCTTGTAATGATCATGAAGATGTAAAAAAAATATACTCTAATATAATTTTGAGCAAATTTTCTATTGGAAAAAAGGCCACCACTTATATGTCTATTATAGAAATGCCCAAATTCATTTCTCTCTCGTGTATGCACAACATTCCCAATGCAACTCTGCCTTTGAAGAAATAAAAAGAAAATATAGAACAAATTTGTAGAGAAGAACTACATACTTGCACTATGTGGGCCATTTCCTAAAGTTGTTATGCCTATCTAGTGCTTGTTCTATAAGCTTTGTTGTTGCTTATTCAAATGTTGCCTTATTTGCATAATTTATGCCATTTAAGGAATAACAATGGTTTCAAAAATGTTATTGTAGAGATACCTACATCTTCTTCAAATATTCAACATTTACATATCTATTATCAATGTTCATATGCATCATCAAAAATACTACACCTTCTTCAAATATTCAACATTTACATATCTATTATCAATGCTCATATATATTATGAAAAGTAAGATGCCTCTTGGGTTTTATGTTTTTATCCTTAAATTTTCAATATCTATAAACACCATGCTTATAACTTCCTTATATTTCACAAAGATTTAAAGCTTTAGAATATTGTTCATTGTATCAAACTAGATAGTACTATGTGATAGGACACCAATTTATTCATTCTATATACCCTTCTACATATATCAAAGTACATCACATGCATCTTCAACATTAAGATTCTCTTGTACCTTAACAAGAATGATAAAGAACACCACAATCACGTGAGACCTATAATGCTAAAGTTGAAGATCGTAAGTTGTAATAATTACTAGAATGCAGTTGGTTGATGCACTGCCACGTTCAAATTGATTACATATTTCAAAAGTAATTGGATTCATATTTCAAAGCACATTTACCATCCATATGGTTATTATTATTATTATTTACTTTGAAGTGGCATCAGATAGTTAAATGATTCGTTGATTGTTGAAAGTAGGTGGTGAGGGTCAATTAGGTAAGGTGAATATTGTAAGACATATTGAGATTTTTGTTAATATTGGAGATTTAGGTGTCGTTAATGTTGGACACATTGATAGAATGAATTGATGTCAAAAGAAATCTATTTATTTTTATTTTTATTAACAATGTCAATTCATATGATGTACAACAACTTCATCCGTCGGTTTCAGTTTCCATACGAATGGTTGTAATTTGTCATGAGGGCATTGTATGTACAATTGCGTCATCTGCCAATTTTAGTTTCCATATGACTACAATATATAACAAGCAAGTGCAATATTAATATTAAATTTATTACAGTTGCTAGGTTGCATTAAATAATTTTCTTAATCTCGGGATTGGATTTACAATAAGACCCTTAAAAATGAGCGAATAGTATGAGACATAAATAAATTTAAATATTGAAAAATAATATTAAAATTCAATATGTAATGTCAAACTATGAAAAATAAGTAATTTTTTTTGTCAAATAACAAGTTAATAGCCAGTTAATGAAAAATTCATTACTATAATCTCAACTTTAAGTAGGGACTAATAATATACGAAACATTTAAAATAAAATAAAAATGACATAACTTTTTGAACTAAATTAGATTTCTTATATCTCTCTTCTTTATAATAATTTGCATTCTTGATATTTGATGATGATGAGTGTTGAAGTTTAATGTAATGTGTTCTAAATATGTTGAGTGTTGAAGAGAATTTTCATTCTTGATATTTGATGGTGTTGAATGTTAAAGCTTAATTTAATGTGTTTTTTTAAAATATATATACCTAAATATATAATTATTAGGATTTAATGGTTTTTGACTATCTAAATAAATATGGAACTTTTTCCAATAAAAAAAAAAATACATTATTTAGTTTTTTTTTAAATAATAACTTTAAAACTCTTTTTGAATATCATAAATATAAAATCCATGTGCAAACTCTAAATACCATAGTTTAATATATTATGCCCAAGTTAATTTTTTTTAAATAATAATTTTAAAACTCTTTTTAAATATCTTAAATATAAAATCGATGTGAAAACTCTAAATACCATAAATTCCATAGTCTAATATATTATACCCAAGTTATTAAAGTTTGAAAGTGTGAATTTCTTTGAAAATCTCAAACAATGTTCATGAATGAAATATGTTCATAATATAACAAAAACATAAACTATAATTTAAGTGACGTTGTGATTTATCCCTTTAATGTTTCTAAGTCATTAAAAATGTTATTGGAAGGCTATAAGAAAAGTGTTATAAGAACACCAACTTACCCTAAACTATGTTGGAACCATCAAGCATCAACTAAACAATGTCACAATGTCTTTACAAGTATAATCATGTGATGGAGAGCCTTTAAATACCTAATGAGTAGTTATGGACCATCAAACATCAACTAAACAATGTCTTTATAAATATAATCATATGATGCAGAGCCTTTAGATACTTAATGAGTAGTTATAGTTTATGGATTTCCTTAACACCGACTTTTTAATAAGCCCATTGCATCAATTCTCTATAACAATGCATAAACACATTTTTTTAAGGAATAAATCGTTTTGTTACTATTACTTGTTTTGGATAAAAATTAATTTAAAATGATAAAAGTTTAAGTTCAAATCGATTATTATATATCCATGGGCTTGAAACAACAATAAAATACATTTCAAAAATCCCTACTATTAAACATGGAATAACAACAAAATACATTTCCAAAAATCATACAACCACAACAATCTAAAGTATTAAGATTCTTTTAGTTGACTCAATAACTATAAGCAACAAAATTTGAGAATGTTCTTCACAATATTGTAATAAAAAATAATAAAATCCATACCAACATTTATAAAACCATAACAAAATAAATATATCATAAAATCAAAAACATCTAACTAGCACAACACGTGAATCATAGCACAACACATGAATCATTATGTGCAATGCAACATATCAATTTTGTTGATGTTTTAATTTTCATCCTTCAATGACACACGTATGACACACTTCTAACAAGGGGAGGGTTTTATTAAATTTTTCCTTATTGTTTAACCATTTATCCATCTTTGAAAATGGTTAGTATCGATTGAGGGGATTTATAATTATCTAGTTAAAGGTGAAGGGGTTTATTATGGCGTTGTAATGCTTTTATTGATTTAAGTATTAAATAATAAATAAATAGTTTAAAAAAAAATAAAAAGAATAATAATAATAAAAGAAAAAAATAATAAAATAACTAAGAAATTATAGTAAAAGAAAAAAGATAAAAATAAGA
The DNA here is from genome assembly GCA_000966675.3 of Picea glauca. Classification (NCBI taxonomy): domain Eukaryota; kingdom Viridiplantae; phylum Streptophyta; class Pinopsida; order Pinales; family Pinaceae; genus Picea; species Picea glauca. The sequence continues at coordinate 26,731 of JZKD02S1896526.1, read as the reverse complement.
TAAATTATTAAAAAGAAATCAAAGAAAAGAAAAACTAAATTAAGAAAATGTTAAAAACTTCACGATTAATTATTTAATGACAAGTGTAACTCATGCATGTAATTGTTAGACCATTTACTCATATAGATCACAAAGATCATAAACACACAGCAGAAAATCATAGATAAAACATACACAGACATCAATCACACAAGACATCATATTTACGTGGTAAAACCTTCAGGGTGAGGGAAACATCCACGGGACAATGGCAAAGGCTTATATAACTTAAACAAGAGATTACAGCAACAACTAGGCAACCGGGCAGCCCAGGAGAGGGCTCTAAGCCCTTGCTCCTCAAATGCCTCTAAGGCATTCACATTTATACAATGTCTCCTTCAGTTATACAAAACTGATTACATTAATTGTTGCCACTATCTCAACTGGGTGGTTTCAACAAGAGGCAATAAATCTGCCTTAAATCTTGGTCAGTTAAAACCGCCTTATCCAAATAGTTGCCAGAATCCTAACAATCTCCACCTTGACAACAATTTACCTGATGCCATGCCATTGTCCATTCATCACCTTCTTGCAAGCTAAAGATAAGTGATACTAGTGCTTCCAAAACCGAAGCACCCATTTCACTGCTCCACCTAGATTTGTCATGTGACCACTGACAACACCAACTGTACGTGAAATATCTCATCTTTTCATCGCAATCATCAATCTTTCTACTAGCATACCATACACGAGACATATAGCCCTTTTCTTCTTCATCACTTGGACACAAACCTGAAGAAAACTTATAATGGAAAGCCCAAAAATATTTTACCAGTTTCACATCATTCATACCGAATTTCCTGAGTATCGTTACCATGTACTCGAGTTGTGATAACCTAAAACTTACCATCAATCCCGTCTCTGTGAATTTATATGCTCAAGATTGTTTTGCTGCTCTCAGATCCTTCATCTTGAACGTCCAAGTCAATTGAGCCAACATGTTGATCTTAACCATGCTACTACCTGCTACAAGCATATCGTCAACAGTCTAAACACCAAGATAGTGAGTACCATAAACACAATGGTTACGTTCACTTCTTGTAAATCTTGGCTGACCATGAAGGAATATGCATCTTGTACAATTGCTTGGTCTAGATCCAGGCCATACAATAATTACTTGAGCTTTGCAAACAACTCTCCTGTCGCGATCCTGAGCACCTTCAGTGCTCCACCTCGAACTCTGTATTCGAGACCTTCGACAAAAGCAGATGAAGCCAGCCAAGTGAGCTTGACACAAGCTCACTTCCAGGTAACTTTCAATGGAGTCCTAGGTCAACCTTAACATGAACATTTCCTTAACCAAATCTGTCCAAGCCGGCCAAGTAAGCGTTCACCGCTCACCTCCAAGCCAATTTACAATAGAGTTTTTCCTAGCCTAAACAGACTTCATTACATGCAATTTCATGGACCGACCCGAAACCCACTCCCTATCACCTAAGCATACGTCTAGACTTTACCAACGAGATACCGAGGTACGGGGTACACATTCCTATTCAGGTCTTATAGTTGTATACCCAATTACATATAATAATTTTACATTTACAACTCCATAGTAAAAAATGTTCATACTTTAACTTAACTATTACCGTTGCTGCCTCGAACACAAAGACCTTCGCTTCTTCCTCGGGCTGCTTCTTGACATCGTCCACCACCTGACCGGTCTCGTCCTCCAATGGATTCATCTCTTCAATGGCCTCCATCACCGTCACCAAAGCGACAGACTACAAAAGATAACAGGTAGACCCATTAAACTGCCAACATTATGTCTGTGTGATTACCACGCCGCTTCCAACCTGTAACAACAAGCCAGCTTGAAGACCAAAATTTCGTTTCATTGCTTGGCAATGGATTGCAGCCTCACCACAAGTAGTCACATCCAGGTGTAAACATAGGCAAGCGACCACACGTCCATCCACTCAGTGCAAGCATATTACGATTCACAAACTCCACAAACTTAGAACGTCCAGAGGTCCTTAACCACAATGCATTAATAGATGCATGGGAACAAATGAAGGTTTGGTTCGTTCTATATATCTATGGCCGAAAACACAACAACAGACAACCCACAACAGATAATATCAGGTTCAATAGACAAGGCTACAAGCCAGGCTCAGAATGGTTGGGTTGCATAGATGCCAACACTCCATGCTGGTGCATTCCGACTGTTCATCCAGCATACACACCCAAGCGCCTCATGTGGATCGAAGAAAAAAAAAATCGGAGAGGGGGACCTTGTATGCATAACATGCAAAGAGCCAAAGATAAGAACCAATATGTCCTTAAGTACTAAAACATTACCTCGACAACTGAAATTACTCCTTGAAATGAGCGAATCAAGGTGCAACAATCAAACAGCTACATCAGTTGCACAGGTTAGCACCATCCAGTAGAGAAACACTGTTGAAACCCCCTTACCTCCATGAACCATGTAACTGCGCTCCTTCTCAACTGTAAAATTCTTGCCGGTACTCATGAGTGGAATGAACATTCACATAATACTTAGAAACCTGAGGCGCATCAGGATTGCAAGCTCTGACTCCATCAATGGAAACAGGGAGAGGTGCCATAATTCCATAATAGGGTGTGTTCCGACACCCAACATATCATTTCAACTGGAGATCATGCTTCAAATCAAATAGGTCACTTCCAATCGCTTCCTCAAGGCTGACAGATCTCTGCTTGTGGCCTCCAATCGGCTCCACCAGCGCTTCCTCCATATCTGGCCAATTCATAGTAAAATATAGAGACCATATACACATACCTGACCCTTTGCTTTGCAGATACTTCATAGCTGACCCCATGTTTTCATCCATCAATTTTGCTACTTCTCCCTCTATTATCGACGATCCCTCATCATCATCTCTATTCTCAGGGCCCTTCTTCATTTTGCTACTGTTTGAAGCATCTACAGAGATATCTGCTACAAGCGGACGAACTGCTCCTGCGCCACCAAGTCTACTCATGCTTAGGACCTTCACTTGTAACTGCAAAAACTTTACGTACTCAATTATTTCGTCCAGCATAACAACCTTGTCGACCTTACTACAATTCAAAACCAGCTCTTGCAATGCCTTCATTCTTTCTACAATTCTTTCTCAGCGTTGTCTTTTGGCAATACTATGTGGATCTGTCGCTTGACCACGCTTGGCCCTTACTAGAGAGCGTGCGGGTGTGGATGCGGCCACAACTCCTGGTGGAGGTGAAGATTGAGCTTGTGGTTGAGCGAGCACTAATTCATAACTGCTATGTTGCCCCGACTATTCATTATTTGATCCAATAGTTATTCCACCACCGCCAAATTTTGTAAAGAGGCTCGTATTGGCTGGCCTGGTGAGAGCTGCTTCTTCATCCCTCAATCTCTTCCTCAAAAGTTGAGTTGTATCCACCTTTGTTTGACCTAGACTGAGCGAAACATGATTGAGGCCTACGTAAGGTGGTCTCCATGGCTGCGTAGGGGATTGACTAGTAATCGTGTCCGCAATGACAACTGTAGAGCCCAAAGAAGGGGACCTAATTACCGCCAAAAGTCCAGGGCTACCAATGCCTACTAACAACTATGAAGGGCTTGCATTTCCCCCTCCTATACCCAGCTATATGGTCATGGACCTTGTGTTCTCAGAAGGTCCTAGTAAATTCTCGTTTGGCAATTGTTGTTGAAGCCTGCAAGCCAAAAGAGGATCTTCCAAGGAGAAGTTAGTCATCATACCCTAGCTGCTTCCCATCAAAGACTTAGTAAATGGTTTTTGTTTGTTTTGAGATGAGTCCAACGCCATGTTGTTGCATTCCCATGGAGCTTTTCCAACTACTCCGACATCAGGCCAACCAGGCATGTTGAAAATTTTCTCTAGGAATTTGTCCATTGCCTGCTGATGTTCAGTCTGAGGCTGAGACTGGTTGTGGATTGTTAATGTTTTATCTGGTTGTGTATTCTCAGCTTGACTGTTGAGTTTCTGCAAACAAGTCGTGACGCCTTTCACAGGACCACTCTCGTTACCTACCATGGAACCTGGCCCCTCCATACCTCCAACTTATTACTTATGTAATTATCCTTCGCCGATTTTCCTCCTCGCTTTAATCCTGACGACCTCAACTATATGACATGCCAAGCCTGCAAGCTATACCTGTGTCCATGCCAAACAATACTATCCCTCTTGGTTCATCAAAACAAGACTAGGTAGGTTATTACTATGATCACTATGATCCGTCACCGCGTAATACTTCCCTTTTTTGCCTCCTTGGGCATGCCTGCCAAATCCAATCGCACAGTCTGCCAGGCGTTTTCTGTGGTTCTCCCAATTGGGATTGCAATGCCAGCAATCATCAATGGGGTTACCAGTTCTGCAGGACAAATAACCCAACTCTCACCTCCTCATGTTGTTATCAATTCTTCTGGAATAACAGAAACAATTCAATATTCACACTCAGACCTTAACACGCCAGATCTCACTCAACGCACATGCAGGCTCAACGATCTCAATGTCATCTAGATCCTCTATATCGAACATTTTTGCCGCCTCTAGCTTTCATCCAACACCATGGGAGTCTGATACAACCTTTCATATATCCAACTGCAAGCCGATACGAAGCTCCTCGAGATAATGTGGTTTATGATTGTTCCCAACTCTCTGTTGCGAACTTCTCCATTAGCTCGTGACTACATCCTGGTCTCCCCCAGTTTTATGCCCAGAGATTAAGCTCCTCCTCCATGGTTTTGGTGTTGCTCAATTTACCACGATTTGCACGATTTGGAGTTGGAGATTTGGCGCTACTATATATTCATGATTTGTTGCTCTCACGGATCTCCAACCAGCTTTGATACCACTTGTTAGACCATTTACCCACATGAATCACATAGATCATAAACACATAGCAGAAAATCATAGATAAAACATACACAAACATCAATCACACAAGACACAGTATTTACGTGGTAAAACCCTCAAAGTGAGGGAAACATCAACGAGACAATGGAAAAGGCTTATATAGCTTAAACAGGAGATTACAACAGTAGCTAGGAAACCGGGCAGCCCAAGAGAGGGCTCTAAGCCCTTGCTCCTCAAATGCCTCTAAGGCATTCACATTTATATAATGTCTCATTCAATTATACAAAACTGATTACATTAATTGTTACCCCTATCTTAGCTGAGTGGTTTCAACAAGAGGCAATAAATCTGCCTTAAATCTTGGTCAGTTAAAACCGCCTTATCCAAATAGTTGTTAGAATCCTAACAATAACTTCTTGCATGGATGGGTAAGAGGAATTCTATATAATGAAGGCGAAGAATGAAGCGTGGGATCTTTTGCTTGGGTAATTGATGGAAAGGCTTGGACATTGGCATAGGTAATTGATTGAGGGCTCAAGGGCTCTTAGTCATAATGATTGAGAGGTTGGTTGGGTGGAGATTTTTCCCCCACACTCAGTTGTGGCATGTTGGATTCAAATATTGGAGCACAAGGATTTTGCTTCACAACATTGTAAGTAAGTTAATATCTGCATCTCTCAAGTAAGATTATGACCACTCACTTATCATGTGGATTATGTAATCATAATTAATGTATCTTTATTTATATCAGTTAATGGTTGGAAATTGTTGTGTTTATTTATGTATTAGATTTATTGAAATTTGAGCCATTACAAGGGCTTTCTGTGTTCATGTGCACATCAACTTGGCTTGTGTTGAGGGTGTCATTTAGACACATGACACTTGGTTGAGCTAGGAGGATATTGAGCACTTATAGGGACTCGACTCATGGTGCACGAAGCATCCCTTAAAAAGAAAACTTGAGTGGTGATATAAATGTGTTAGCTTTGACCCTACCTTGCCAACTTGTCCTTGGATCTACAAATAAAAGTTAATACATATTAGAGTGCCATCATACCAAGTAAAATTGTCGCTATACTCAATATTATAAAATAAACAATCATTATAAAATTTCAAATCTAATTAATTACCATGGTATGTAAAATTCAACAATCCAATAGAATTTGTTGCCTAATAAGGTATAGTTACAAAAAATGCATAAACCCATTTTTTAATGGACTCAACACAAAGACAAAACTGGAACACGTGTTCATAATATCACCTTTTATTTTGTACTAGGAGAATCGATAGACCCATCTATTGTCATCGAGGAGACCTAGGGTTGAGTCGAAGGGACTGCCTCTATAAACCTGGGTCCAACGCAGGTGCCCACAGACCTCACTGAGAAATTTAAATGAGTTTTGAACATGGGTGAGGCCCCTATAATGAAAAACTTACATCTTCTGAAACGGGACATCCGCCATTCGGCCTAACTTGATGGAATATTTCATAATATCACTTTTGTAACACAAATGACATTTTGATTGAGGCATTTCAAGATATTAAACTACGTAGAATCCATTTATCAAGTTTTTCTTTTTAAGGAAACATAACTTTATATTACATAAATTCGGTACTCTAAAAACAATAGCGATATCAATTAATTCATATAGAAAAATTTTGTTAGAGCCGAGAGGTCAGGATCTTCTACTGGCCAAAAATACATATATATCCTCCTAAAGAAGGTTCTCATGGTCTGAATACAATAATTCCTTACAAACTGTCCTAACAAAAATACTGCTTCGAAATACATTACTTATTAGGAGAGATATTATCCTGGGACCCCTACACTCAACTCCGATGTGGGGATTCTTCTTCCACTTCCATGGAAGCAACTTCAAAGCTTCCTTGGCCATCTTCTGAATTCCCTTGACAAGAAGGTACTGTCATGTGATTAGTAAACAAATACTATGTTGGTTGTATCTGAAAAATATTTCTTAAGGATTGACATTCAACTTCCAAGCTCTCAATCCTTTGAGTTAGGAGTTGTTCCACATTCCCAAGATGAATAGTCAACTGTTGAATAGAAGATCGATTTGCTTAAGTGATATCTTCATCCTGCTTTAAAATTTGATGAATTTCACATAAGGAGGGTTCCATTATGCTGTCGTGATTCAGATCTCGGGGGTTGAGATCTGGATGGCTTGAATGCCGAGAGATGAGGAGCTTAGACGTGCCAATCTTGCATGAAAAGAAGCATGGACAAAAAAAAAATGTAAATGAAGTACTTGGGAGGCAAGGCTCAAAGAGGAGCATCACCTCTAAAACTAATTACTAGTAAATCACTCAGAACTAATTAATCTCACAATGAACAATAGAAAATATGAGAGAAGCCAAAATGAGTAACTTGATGTCATGAGAAGGCTTGCTAGGCCTTTATATAGCAGAACAAAATGGTCCATTGGACAAAGTCAACAATAGCTCATTAAATGAGTCTCTATTATTAGTATAATAGATCTAACTACCCAACTAAGTAGTGGAAAATAAAATCCGATACAATAATGGAAAGGGCTCATTAAATGAGTTATTATTATACTTGCCGATAGGCATGGTATATAGCTTTGAGTTAGGCTTGACTTTCTATTAGTTCATGGTTGACCATAAAATATACACCTCTTTTTCCAAAGTTTTAAAAAATAATTATTTATTTTAAATTTTAAATCTCATTTATGTGATATCTTATTGGCCAAAAACTTTGAAGTCTTATTG
>JZKD02S1896515.1:60178-76665 GCA_000966675.3 Picea glauca | reverse complement strand
ATGTTGTACATAGGGGAGACTCTCATCCCATGTGTGTGGATGCTCTGAATTGTACATGTGAAAAATGTGTACGATCATCCGGTTGATGACCTCTGTATGACCATCAGTTTGTGGATGGAAAGTTGTGGACTTGGTGAGCTTGGTGTCCAGCATCGACCAGAGGCTAGACCAAAATGTACTGAGGAACCTATTGTCCTGATCTGAGATGATAGACTATGGGATCCCAAAGTGTACCCACACTCGTTCAAAGAAGGGTTTAGAAGTGGATTTTACTGTGATATTCTTCTTGTAGGCCATCATAATGGACATCTTTGAGAATCAGTCGATGACCACAAAAACACAGTCATTGCCATGCTTAGTATAAGGAAGGCCTGACATGTAATCCATAGATATGGATTCCCAAAGTCGACTGGGGGTAGGAAGTAGAGTATAAAGGCCTTTCTTCTTGATGGTCGGTTTGGCAATGGCGCAAGCAGTGCAGGACTTGATGTACTTCCTAACATCTTGTCGAAGGTTCATCCAATAGAAATATTTTTGCAGTACTGCCAAGGTTTTCTTGACCTTGAAATTCCCTACGACCCGACTGTAGTGCACCTCCCAAATCATCTTGGCATGCTCGCTTGAAGGAACACAAAGGTGTCCTAGGTGACAAAGCAAGGCATCCTGGAGGTGAAAATTGGGAACTTGCTTACCCTCCAAGAGTGTATTGTATGTGTGGTTGAATTCTGGATCACTTGTGTAGAGAAGCATCCAATCGGAAGTCTCATGCCCATAAGAGTTGAGCATAGTGGTTAGCACCACGATGGGTGGTCGACTGAGGCAGTCTACAACATTATTGGTGCTGCCTTTTTTGTACTTAATGTTCAAATGAAACTGTTGTAGGTATGTGGACCACTTCTGATGTCGAACGTTCTGCAACTTCCCTTGTGTCTGTGTGAACTGCAGGGGTCAGTGGTCAGTGTGGATGATCGTTTCCTTTCCCAAAATGTAATTCTTCCATTACCGACAAGCCTGCACAATGGAATACATTTCCTTTTCATAAGTGGGATACTTTCGGACTGTGTCGGAAAGTGTCTCACTGTGATATGCCACTGGATGCCCATGTTGAGTAAGGACTTCCCCAATAGCATAGTCAAAGACATCTGTCTCAATCTCAAATAGTTGTTGCAAGTCTGGTAATGTGAGCACTGGTGCCGAGCAGAGGCGATGCTTCAACTCCCTGAACACCTTCTGTTGAGATTCAGACCAAAATAATTTTTCTTTAGCTCCTCCCTTGGTGACTTGACTCAAGGGCCAAGTGATATGAGAGAATCCCAACACAAACCTGCGGTAGAAATTGGCAAGACCTAAAAAGATGCGGAGCTCTATTAGGGTGGTTGGGGCTAACCAATCTTGAATGACTTGGATTTTTTCTGGATCCACATGCAGCCCTCGCTCATCAATAATGTATCCCATATACTGAACCTGGGTCATGCCAAAAGTGCATTTCTCCAAATTGTCACACAACTTGTGTTGCCGCAGTGTTTGGAGGACCTGTCGAATGTGGTGGAGGTGATTTTCCCAAGTCTGGCTGAAGATTAGAATGTCATCCAAGTACACCACTACAAATGAGTTAGTGAATGGCCACAGGATGTCATCCATTAGCCTCATGAAGGTTGTAGAGGCATTCGTCAACCCAAAAGGCATGACCAACCATTCAAAAAGGCCCTCCTTGGATTTGAATGTAGTCTCCACACATCAGAGGGTTTGATTGATACCTAGTGACACCCAGACTTCAAGTCAATCTTGCTGAAATATTTTCCCCCCTTGAGTTGGTCGAGAAGGTCATGAATCTATGGGATTGGGTACCTATTTTGAACAGTGATCTTTTTCAGTGCCTGATAGTCAATGCAGAGTCTCCAAGTCCCATCATTCTTCTACACCAACATGATTAGGCTCTCACAGGGCAATGAACTTGACCGGATGTGACCTTTTTGCAGCAAATCCTGAATCTGCCTCTTGATTTTGTCATTCTCGAGAATAGAGTGTTGATAGATGGGTCCATTGGGAAGTGACGCACCTGGGGTCAGATCGATGGGGTGATTGACCTGGCAATGTAGAGTCGCCCCTATAGGGGAGGTGAAGATGTCATCGTACTCCTCCATGACCTTATCCATCTATCGTTTTCATGCAGCAGGGCCATGTCTGGAGGTCATGGCCACAATATTCCTCTTTCCCTGAGGGTAGATCATCAGGAAAAAAATTTCCTGGTTTTTGAAATGAGCTTACTGCATTGTTTTGCAGTAACCAAAGAGATGGTGGTAGATGGTGCTATCTCCGGTATCCTGTACAACTTATTTCCCAAAGTGATAATAACATCACGAGGCATAGACTCATACACAACATGTCACTTCCACAAGTACGATTGGCCTAATAATACATCATAAACATCAAGAGGAGAAATGCCACATAATACCTCATCTGTGAAGGGCTTGATGCTATAGGGAAGGCAACATTGTTGACTAACGCGCAAGTCTCATCCTTGGTGAAACCACTCGATGGTGTATGGTTGTGTGTGTACTGTGGTTGACAAGCCCAACTACTTCACGACCTTTACCGATATGAGGTTCTTCTGGCTCCCACTTTCGACAATGAACTACAATGGGGAAACCTTTACCCACATCTTGGAATGGAAGAGACACTCTGCCTCCTCTGGATCTTCTGGATCCTCCTTCTAGATCTTCATGGTGGCAATGGTGGCATTGGGCTCTGCATTGATAATCTTCTCCCCCCTGTCATTCCCCTTGTCAGGTTCTGATTCAGAGTTGGAGCATGCATCTGATTCAAAATCCTTCAACTTGGCTACCAGTGACTACTTGGCTCGACACTCACTTGTGTTGTGAGTGGAGCTCTTATGGAACTCACACCACTTCCCTGTGTCCCTTTTTGGCTTTGTGGTGTTGTTCTTTTCTTGTGTCTTTTGTGGGTTGTCCTGGGTTGCCCCATCTTGGCTTGGTCCTTTGTTCTACAGTTTGGGGGTACCTTTCCCTTGCTTTTGATTTGCATACCCAAAGTCTTTCTTCTTCTGTTTGAACTTCTACCCAATCTTGGCAGCATATCAGTATGCCACACCAAGCAAGGAGATGTCGAGGAAATCCATTTCCTCCTAAATGTATCTGTGTAGAAAATTGCGATACTTTAACACCAAATGTTTCTCTAAATATTTGATACCCAACTTTGTGTGTAGGGTATGAAACAAATTCGTCATCTCATGCACATCTTGGTCCCTTTGCTACCACAGCGTAGTCCATTGTATGTATTTGTCCTCATAGCTCCCCATGGGATAATATTGTTCCTTGATGATGTCTCATAAATAATTCCAAGTGGGTGCGTCCGAGAACAGAGAGGGTTATCCCTTGCCCTATTGCTTCGAGTAGGTTTCCCACCAGTCCTTGACATGGGAGGTGGCTTTGAGGAGAGCGAAAATAATCTTTTCTCAGTTGGAAAAGTCATGAACCAAGAAATACCCTTCTAACTGATTCAACCATCTATCTATGACATCTGCATCTATTTGTCCCTCAAATATTGGAATGTCAAAGTTTAATTATACCTTAAAAGGAGTGGCTCCTCCAGAGTGGCTGTTGGATGTCGATGCGCTGCCAGTGGGAATCTGTTGAAGAATCCGGGCAAAGTTGTCCATCATCGCATTCCTTTGTTTCTTGAGGGCCTCCTCGAGAAATATTTTGATAGTATCTCCTTCTCCCTCATCTTTCTTTTCTTCCCCCATGGGTGGTCATTGGGGTTTGCTAGGTTGATCTTGCAAAGGTTCAACCAAATCGAGCCCCAACTCCTTATACCCCAACCTCATTGGGGACATGCAAAGAAGGATCGAGAATGAGCAGACCGCTCTGATACCACTGATCCATATTTATGTCGGAACACAATGAAATACATAAATACACATAAACGCAGAGATGTAGCGGAAATAAGACTTCATTTCATTAATAACAAATGACTGAAATATGCTTATAGATAGAATGGAAATAAACTAGCTAGGGCGTTGGTAGCTTATCTCTGAGAAGATATGTGGCAGCTACTGGCCTCTAAACTATGTTACAATGAGGCTCAAAGGCCTATTATTATTGAGAAACAATGGAAAACCCTAAACATCCAAAGACCTAACCCTAGGAGATGAAACGCCAAGACTATGGGCCCCGTTTGGGTAAGTTAGTACATCAACTTCTCGGGGACGTAAATTTGGCATACGATCTTCGTTTGATGTGTTCCATACCTCGTTAGAAACATCTATCCAAGGAATACAACTTTTGGGTGAGCAACATTGATCTATAATCCAATGTTGCTCCCCATTTTCCCAAAAAACGTCGTTTAAGGCCTCAAAACGGCTCTGGAAGTTCAGGACCCAAAAAGCTTCTAAAAATAGTAAAGTGTGTGGAAACTGAAAAAATGAAAGAAGAAATGGTGGGGGTCCAAGTGGAATAGGTGGGTGGCCACCAATATCCACCTGGATCACCCTTAGCAAAAGCTTCAAGAAAATTAGTTTTCTAGCAAAATCTAGTAGGTGAAAGTTATTAAGGCAAGGACAATAACATGTGCTTTAGCCTCCTAGGGTTTTAAGGTAGAAATTTAATAATATTACTATAAATGGAATATAAATATAAATATAACCATTCAATGAAGAATAATTTCAGAAAATTTACTTACATTCACCAAGAATCATCTAGCAAATAGCCTAGTTGAACACTTCCACCAAAGAAAAATGCCAAAATAGTCCAAAATAAGCCTCCTTCAAGAAGTGCGCACCAAATTTCAGCCAAGTAACCCTAATTAGGGCACAAATTTCAGACCTCACACTTGTGTGAGTTAAATATGATGAAATAATTCAAGGTAAAATCTCTTATTTATACAGTTACAATGACCAGAATTAGGTCAAATAGGCCGACATGGCCAGTTTACATGTAATATCCAGTTTTTACATTAAATGACAAAGTAAAATCCTAAATAAATCATAAAATGTGACATCATGCCCTTTTAGGATGACGTTACACCTTTCTAGTGCAACGTTGGCCTCCAGGAGCAAAATGTTAGGCCTCCCAAGGCCTCTGGATCAACCACACGTGCCACTTGGCACACAACTACCTCCAAAGTGTCCATCAAATGCTAGGTGATTTCAAGGGTCACAAAGGTGACTTCATGGGCCTTCTGAGGCCTACATAATAGTGGGATGGAAAGACCTCCCTGGGTCTAGGCCTGCTAGGCTGTCTCTGGTGAACTGTCTTCCTCTCTCTCAGATGCAAACCTTTGATATATCTCTGCCCCTAGCTGGGGTCTCGACATCCATATGGTGGGATTTTAGACCTATGGAGGTCTGAAATAATGATCTCCCCATGTGTACCTATCCGTCGGGTATGTCCCTGCAATAACAACAAGTACACCCTCCATGGGCTCATAAGTCACAGGGATCATAGCAATGACAATCACATCTAATAATCAAGTTATTTAAACATGTGCATAAAATCCCCCTTTCCCAGACAAATGTTCAAAGACGTTATGATACTCTACAATCCAGGTTTGGAGGGGACGTTAGGAGGTCCTATTGGGATATTTCTCATTGGACGTGGGATGTTTCTAGGTGAAGACAAATCCAGGCCATGTAAGTGGATGGGGGTGGTAAGGGATGTTTGAGAAATGGGTGTAGTGATGACAGGGGAATGTATGGCTTAATTGTGGATGCCTCTGAAGAGGGTGAGATGCACCTTGTCATAGATGCAAATGTTTCCAAGCCCATTCAATGTCTTTTATCCTTTTTATCTTATTTCTTTTTCTTTCAAGAGACTACATAAGGGAAACTGCATTGGTGTGGTGACTAGTGGTGACAATGTTACCCACAAGCATTTCACAGAGATGAGAAGGTTGGCTCGTGATGAGACCCCCTTTCTCTTGGCTATGTCACCAAGATCCACTACCCTAGCATGGTGACCAGATGAATGGTGGTGTCATACCGCTACATTCCCATGGACCTAATAGGCTAGCTCGTGATGAGACCCCCCATCCTCCAACTAGGTCTTGATTTTAATATTTTATGGGTCCCTATATTTCTTGCTGAGAAGCCTTTTATTGCTTTCTCATGGATCCCTGGGTGAAGCATCTGAAGGTTTTGTTCTTTTGGATTTTATATTTTTCTAGCTACTTTTACCCTCTAGGCCTTTAGCTTCTTCTTCCCACAACGTAAGGTACAACCCTTTTCTAACTTAAAAAATCCAGTGCCTGAACCAATGTATGGTATGGATGAGAGGGAAACATATGAAAAGTGGTAAGTATGGTGGGAACAAACGATGACCTTTCATGAACCCACCTAGTGGCAACTCAAACCCTATGGGAACGAACTTTCTAGAGCATCCTGTCATTCCCCCCAAGTGTGGACAGGTGGAAAGGAATAAGGTCCAAGCACACAATAGAAGTAAAATGAATTAAATGAAAATATTCAAATATTTTGAGAATCAGAGTGACACATACCATGATACCCAGACTCATTACCTCATGGAGAAAGACCCACTGTTGCTGAAGGACCAGGCCGATGGGATGGATGCTGCTACTGTTGACAAGATGGAGGAGATGAAGAAGAAATATGGGCCCTCTAGGGCTAGGCTCAATTGAATATGCCTCTTGGTACTCCATGTCTAGGACCTATGGGCCTCGAGACATAATATCCTTAGTTATCCCTAGGCTAAGGGATAATATTTGTATCCAACTCAGGGACATGTGCTCACTGTAGAGCGCATGAGAACCTCAACATCTATGACATGACCTATGACCTACTTGATCTCAACAAAATATTATTAGTAATCATTTGGGGTGGTGATATCACCCTCAGCTCATATATGGTACATAAAATAAAAGTAAGCAAGCATATATACAAATGAAAACACAACTGCTCTAGCATGAAATGCAGATGGTATATACAATGAATGAACATGCCTACTTACTCACCTCTACTTACCTGGTGGTTGAATGCTAGGTGTACTCAAATAACCAATGAAGCCATCCTAGCAATGCCTCATAGTACATGCCTATGTTCTTGATCATAAACCAAAACAATGACAAGTTAAGCACAAAAATAACATGAGTTAGCAAATGTATGACATCATTGGAAACCGTAAAGTCTAGCTCATGGAGGAGGGAGGGAGGGACAAAATCATGCCAAGTCATACTCTTACGAAAGTGCTTAATCCATCTCAGAAAGGGATCATGAAAAGTCAAAGGTTCAATAAACTGACTCAAAGAGTTCGAAGGTTGCCTACCTCGGACGTCTTCACAATCTGATGTCTGGGAAGGGACTAGCAATGACCTAGAAAATGTTTGGAAAATTCTTAAGGGAAAGATGAAAGATTGAGGTGAAAAAATTATTCTTGAGGTATTCAACTTACCCTTGAACTCTAGGGTTTTCCTCAGAGGAAAATCAATCCAAAAAAAATACTTCCCAACTACACCTTTAATGACAAAGTAAGATAAAATAATCGAAGGTGGTTGGAAAACATTATCACAAGGATCCTTCTCTAGGAAAATGATGTTGTTATCAATATCTGAGCACAATGGTGGTTGATAATCTTCTTCATGGAATAACTCCAAGTGCTCAGAGGGATAATCATCAAAATCCTCAAGGTATGACCGAAAGTCACTAGGAGGATATAGCACTAGGTCATCCTTGGGTGTCTGAAATAGGTTTGTAATCATACCATATCCTTGTTCCCAATTGTCAAGTTTATTAGTAACTTCATGTGATACAGGTAAAGGAAACTCTTGGAAATGACCCTCAATGTCGTAAATGGGATCCCCATAATATCCAATCACATCCCATTTACACTTCCCAACATGTATGAATTCATTAATATCATCAACAAAGTCATCATCTTCATCATAACATGAAGGAGTAAAAACATCCAACACTTCTTCACTCTCCACATCATAAGATAAATAATCATTAAAAATTTGGAAAGGGAAATAACTCACCTTGCTTACATCTTCCTATGTAGGATCTTCAAGTATTTGGGTAACTTCATCAAATTGAATATCTGCCTCTACATCTTCAACTTTGAGATATAGAGGATCTAGCTTGTCCAAGGGTTTCATTTCTTCTTCACTCTCTGAATCATAGAACAAGGTATCATCAAAAAACTGGAAAGGAAAATGACTCACCTCATTCTCTTCAACTTGCGTAGGGGAGATAATATCTTGGAGAGATTCATCAGACTAAGGAGTGGTTACTAGTGCTCCATCCTCATGGTTCACTTCTCTAGTTAAATATTCACTGCATTCTATCGAATCATGGGAGAAATCCTGCTCCTCTTCAAGGGGTTGAAAATTTTCTTTGTAAATCTCTTCTTATATATCGGAGGGTTCATTTTATTGAGTAAGGTATACATCTCTGGGATATTCTACAATCTCAGTGGTGAATCTTTCGTTCTCTAAGGATATTGTGAGATTTTGAAGGGCATCTTCATATGTCTGGCATCATGGTTTGACAAATTCAATAAACCTACTGATGAGGTCTATGAAAGATGAAATACCTCTATGTTCGCAACAACTCTTAAATCAATCTTGCAAAAAGGATGGAAAATAAAGTATGAATAGTTTTAGCAAAACATCCTCCCCTCCCGATTCTATCTCGCTTATAGATGTAAAAAATTCTATAATGTGAGTAATTGGGAGGCCTCCAAATCTTGGAGAGTTTCTTGACCATTTTGTATCAAAATGATTCAGCTATCCTTGAAAACTTTTGAAATCAATAGTCATATACACTTGCTCCTAGGGTGCCATGATCCCATAACTTGGAAATATCACAGAGTTGAGAGTAAGGTGGCACCTTGGAAAAGGTTAGTGGAGTTGCAAGATAATTTTCTTGAAACTATCAAAGGGATGAGGGGATCACCCTCAATGGAGTTTCTAGGTAATCTTTGAAAAGTAAAGGATTTTGAGGAAAGGCTTACTGAAAAGTGTCGTCTTTGAGGAGAATTGACTTAGTGTTCCTTGACAACGACGCCAAAATGTTATCGCACAATTTGTACTTATTCCAAAGGATAAGGTTTAGGAAAGGAAAAATGGCGTAATGGGAGATTATCCTATCACTATCACCTCAATGGGATACCTCTTTATATTTAGGATTGATAGCCCAAGGGAGACATCCCCAGTGACCTGGGGGTTTGATAAGGCAAAGGTTAAAGTTTCTATGAAAATTTCCCCTCTCACAAGTCACATTGATCAGAAAGTCCCAGGGTTTTAACCAATGAAGTAATGAAGAATTAAGATGTACCTGCCCAGAACAAAGCAACAACAAAATATATCTTTTGCAAGTACAACTTGCTGTTAGTACTTCATAAAACCATAGAATTTATCAATAAAGCAATAATTGATGTATGTTGAAGCAAACATAAATTTATAGCAACAATGTTTATAAGGTAATAGCTTCACAATAAATGCCTTAAAATGGCTTCAAAATGACCAAGAATAATTACTAATCAATACCAAAGTACTAGCATTTGTCAGAAGCAAATAAGGTAGTGTATTAATCAACTTTTTCAATTCCTTTTAGGTTCTTTTAGTGCTACAATAGATGGTTGTAGCTTACTTTAGTAACAACAACAAATAGGGTAGTAGATTAGACTATTCTAAGGTTAGGAGTAGTTAGTAGAAATCTCAAGGTAAATGTTTTGATAGTAGTTTTGGTCAATCACTCAATAACAAGGCTTAGATCAATGCTTTTTTAGGGTAAATGGAGTCCTTTTAGGCAACAACAAATCTTGAAGGAACAAATGATAGTGAGAGAACTAGAGACACACTTGACTATCTCCAAGATAATTCAACGCCTTCATGAGGACCCTAATCCTCCCATCGACTACACTTGGCAGGAAAATATTCTCAGATATAAGGATCACCTGGTTCTATCACCCTCTTTAGCACTAAAGTTGAGGCTCTTAAATGATTTTCACTCCTCAGCTATTGCAGGTCACTCAAGGTTCTAAAATACATATGCTCGTGCTTGTCATTATTTTTTCTAGGCAGACATGAAGAAGGATATCCTTCACTTTGTCACAGAATGTGAGGTGTGCCAACATAATAAAGGTGAAACTATCAAGTCTCTAGGCACCCTAAAACCCCTACCCATTCCATCTTCTATGTGGATAGAAATCTCCATGGATTTTATCATGGGCCTTCCTAAAGTTGGGAACAAGTCCATAATCATGGTGGTGGTTGATCACATCTCCAAGTATGATCATTTTTGTGCATTACCCCACCCTTTCACACCAGAACTAGTAGCACAAGTTTTCCTTGATAAGTTTTTCAAGTTACATGGCATGCCCCTCTCTATTGTCTCTGATCAATACCCCACTTTCACCAACACATTTTGGAAAGAGATGTTTAAATTGTAGGGAATCCAATTGAACATGACCACAACCTATCACCCCCAGTCTAATGGCCAAACAAAAGTGGTCAACAAATGTTTGGAAACCTACTTGCGGTGTTTTTCTTTGAAAAAACAACACCAATGGGTGCAATGGCACCCCTTGGAAGAATGGTGGTACAATACTTCCTATCATATGTCCACTAAAATGACCCCATATGAAGTAGTGTATGGCCAACGCCCACCTACAATCACTACCTATCTTATAGGAACATCAAAGGTACAATCTATTGATACAATGTTGCAAGGTTGCAAAACCACCCTAGAAGCTCTAAAGGATAACCTTCACATGGTCCAAAATCGCATGAAGCAATAGGAGGACCAACATCATTCAAAAAGGGTATTTCAAAAAGGTGATCAGGTGTTTCTATGGATCCAACCTTACAAGAAAACATCTCTCAAATCCCAGGGACATCACAAGTTGGCACCCAATATTTTTGGTCCCTACTGGATCATTAAGCATATTGGTTCAATGGCCTAAAAATAGGCCCTTCCCGCTACTTTCAAAATCCATTCAGTGTTCCATGTCTCCTGTCTGAAGAAAGTGGTAGGACAACATTGCAGGGTCCAAACCATCCTTCTAGAATTAGATGAAGAAGGATCCCTTTGGCTCCAACCAGAAGAAGTCCTCAATCATTGTGAACATTAGCTCTGTGGAGGAACTATCAAGGAAGTGATGATCAAGTGGAAGGACACATCACCATAGGATGCGACCTGGGAACCAACAACCATACTCCAACAGTTTCTGCACCTACAACCTTTAGGACAAGGATGCTTTTGAAGGGGGAGGGTATGTTAGGATTTGATCCTAACCGCTCTCCATGGGTCATTAGTTAGTAGGATATTTTTCTATGTAATAAATGCCAACATTAGTTAATAAGGCCTAACAAATAAAGGAGAATAAGTCAATGCAATAAGACCTAATAGAAGCTTCTTCTTCTAGAAAGATCTTCATCTAGAGGTTTCCTTAGAAGGTAGAATTAGTATAAATAAGAGTAGGAGGCATTGGATATTTTTTTCTTGGAGATTATTATAATAGAGATCTGGTATGCTAGAGGTTTCCCCCTCAAAGAGGAAAGTGAACATTTGTATCATTAATAAAAGTGCTCTTTCTGGTGTTATTCTAGTATTATTCTGACATTGTTATGGATATATCATTGTTGTTCTGCCATTTCTTACTAAATATTTATGTTCTGCATACTATATTATATCTGGAATATTGCATCAATCATCATGTTTGATTGGAACTGGTATATCTAACTTTTTAATTTCACCAAGAACCTATTGGATTTGTTCGAAATGGTGAAAATCTATAAATGAGGAATGCCCATTTGAAATCTACATTTAATCTTGCAAATGGTGACACTATTGTGCATATTCTTCTCAAGGCACATTAGACAAGGACACATGGTAGTGACTTGCACTACACATGTCACAACAGATGAAGTTTTTTCAACTCATAAATGTCTGAGTTGTAGAAGAAATAGAATTGCATGATGATATAAAATGTGAACATTCCCAGCCTAGAGTGGTTGTAGGGGATGTGTACTTGGGACTACAAAACTCTCAATCATTACACACAAGGATTGTGAAGGGAGATGCAACTTATTAGATCTTCAATCACCATAAACAAGGGGGAACATACACTAATGTGTTAGGTACATATGACTACATAATTCCTTTGTCTAGAGCATATGCAGATGTCAATAGATGTATTCAGAATGGTTCACCTTGAGTAGAAAACACAAATTCACCTTTTATTGAGAATTCTTCACTTCAAATGGATCAAGGAGTTTTCCATAGATTCTAGATGAGGGGAGTCAAATAGAAAATATTAGATACAAATGTGGTTAAGCGCACATTTTTTGGGACACACCTTGAATACTTGGAGACACTGAGTCATAATCATGCACAATGGGATTTTGGTGCTCTTGCAGAAATTATTGATAAATCTATGGATTCCAATGCCTCTCGATTGGATATATCGATTAAAATGGAGTATCATGAGAAGGCCTGAAAGGGGGATACATGTCCTTGCAATTGTAGATGATGGATGTGGCATGACACATTTAGATATTGAAAGAATGCTCTCATTTGGGTATAAACACCCTAATAAAGAGAACGTGGATCTCATTGGTAGGTTTAGAGTAGGATTCAAGTTAGGATCCATGTGACCTGGAAATGATGTAGTTGTTTTTATGCAGGGTAATGAGACAGGGTCAATATGTCTCAAAATATGGGCCAACCTATCTCTACTCAACTTAGGGATGGCCCATAAAAATTCCCTACTCAACTTAGGGACGACTCCTATAAATAACAATACCCTAATCTATTTTATGGTGTGGAATTTGAGATAGGCTTTGAGATTGCAGGAGATATAAAAAATCAAGGGGCATGAACAACAAAGGGATGTTTGGGAGTTTGATCTGTGATAGGGTTTGAATTTGGTGTTTGCCCAAGGAAGATCTGGGTTATGTGTGAGCAACTAAGTGACTAGAAGAAAGAGTGTAGGTATATGAAATATGCATGTTGTGAGGGGTGTATCGAACAAATTCATTTGTGAGGTTTTGGGATGGTAGAGAATGAAAGAGAGTGAGATGTAATTGTCTAAGGGTGGCAGGGAGGTGCAAGATAAGAAAAAAAACATCAAAAGTCTCACTGATTGTTAACAAGTGGTGATTTTAATGGTAATTACAATAATGACAAAGGAGTCATTGAAGTAACAAATTTATACAGGTGGAATTTTGAAGTGAAGAGGCGATTTTGTACAGATGACATTTTAAGAAGAATTTAGTCCAGACAAAAAATTTGAAGATTGATATCTCCATCAGGTTGTTTCCTGAGAAACTTTGAAAAAAGTAAGTTGGTGATTACAAAAGGGATTGGTGTCTCTTTTAGGTGGGCGCTTGTAAACATTATAATAGATTGGTGTATGTAGTAGGTTGTTTCCTAAGAATATATTTCAAGAAAATTTTCCCGTTGTTTTCTCCCATTTGGGTTTCCACGTTAATTATTTGTGTATTGTGCATTGTATGTCTGTGTATATTTCTTATTGATTACTTATAATTGGTAAAGTGATGAAATGATAAGTAATGTAGTAGATTAAAAAGAGAAAAAAGTAGTCTCATACTGATTCACCCCCCCTCTCATTATAAGTAAGTGTGCCAACAACAATGTTCCTACTAAACTTGTTCAAAACCACAGAAATGAAGTCACCTATAAATTCAATGACGACACATAATGAAATATAAAATGTGAAGGACTAGAAATGTGAGTGAGTACATAGAAGACTGACTAAAATATATTACACCTAATATGGTATCTCCTTTTCCTAATAGTTTTAGAGAACATATGAAGGGCCCATTTATCACAAAATCGTAAATTTGGGAACCTTCTATGCAAATATTGTAATTCTCTTTGCTTACCAACACTACTTTTTTCTACCTACTTTTTGTGGTAATATTTCGATCATTCCCTTGTGACTATGTCATTTTTTTTGTTATGGACAATTGTACCACTACCAAATTTTAAAATCTCTCTTTTAGTAGTAACTTGTATATTATTATAATCAAATGCATTTTCTCTATATTCTACTAGTGAAATATGTCTTTATTTTTGTTCATCCTCATCTCTGTGTTATATACTCAAAAATTAATATGCTTGTCATAGAATGAATAAGTTCCATGAAAAATATAGTAAATTGGCTTGAAATACATTCTAAATTTCCCTTAAAAATGTAGAATAACTCATACCATGACTAACATGCTTTGATCTACTATGACCAAGACCCTTGAAACTTTCTCCCCATTGCACTGAATACAAGTACTCCATATAAAGGTGTCGTCTCTCTCTCTTTTTTTATAGTCCCATAAATTATGTAAGTTTTGTAATCAATCTTTTCTTCAACATAAAACATATTGTAGTAAGCAATGATTAAAATTATAAATGCAACTGTTTATAAAATAAATACATAAATTTTTCAATATTCTATAACAATCATAAAGTATGCAATTAAAACTCAGTGGGGTCTTATTATTGTTTCTACTTTCACTAGTTGCAATTGTTTTTACCTTTTCTTCTCTCATGTTCCTCTCTTTCACGTCTAGCATCATCTGAGGAATCTCCACTAGAATCCATATAACCTATAGATCTATTACAAGGACACACTACTAAGTTAAATACATAAAATCCATGTACTAAAATATATACATAATTTTACATCAACATTGAAAATATACACACATGAGATCAACATATGTAGAGACACATAAACCAACCATGTAACTAAAACACACATGCATAAAATAACCCTCTAACTCCCTAACTCACTCACCAACAAACATCAAACCACTCTTTTTGTTAGCCTTCTTTGTGTGAATTGTATTTTGGTATGGGGAATTCATAGTGTGGAGGGTTTACATTGGGATACTAATTATGAGTGAGATGATTTGTAAGGGATAAGAGTAATGTGGAAATTGTGTAAATATCAATGTATTTTAGGCTATGCTAGTGTGTCATGTCAACTACTATTGATTAACATAACTTAAAATGAATTGGAATTGCTTATCCCTTACCTTGGTTGATCGGCTGATGTAGGTTGTGCATCCATGGAAGGACAAGGAGAGGATGCTAGAGGTCAATGACCGAAAATTTCATTAAAAACATCATATACATGGTAAGGAGAGATTTTTGGAATGCTCTTTAATCAAAGTTTGACTACGAGGTCTTGAAGAAAACCTCAAAGATAATTCTATTGGTCCTACTTGCATCATTCAGTTAGAGTTAGTTGTTGTTGAACTCGACACATAAACATTAGAAAAAAGTGGTGGTAATCAAGTCTAGATACCAGTAAAAATTTTGTTATACAATAATTGTTTTGTTATACATGGATTTTGAACTTGTCTTATATAGGGGAAAATTGTTCAACCTGTAACCTTCGTTTCCTCTAAACTACACTAGGACATCTCCATTCATAATTTTGGGTTGATTTTAGTGAGGTTTTTTTATCCCAAGAAATTCAAGTATGCATTCAATTTACATAAAATTAATGCAATTAACCAAATATCATGTACTATAGTCAATGTCTCTAATATCTTTGGTAACTATGAATTCAATAGTTTTGAAATTCGACATATCTAAAGCATGGAAAATGTCATTTTCATTTATATCCTTATAATAAGGAGTATATGCTTGGATATATTTAAGTATTTTAAACTTTAATTTACTAAACATTATAAAATATCTCTTCTCATGTTTTATGATGAGTTTATTAAACTTGACATCGCAAGCTAGGAAGTAATTCCTATTGATATTTGTAGTTGTAAAGAAGGCCATGCAATATGGAAATGGTGGATAAATTAGGACTACAAGAAAATTTGATCCTATCATGTGAAGTTTAACTTAAGGGACTAGGGAAATAGAGAACTATTGGGGTGAAAACTTTAGATGTTATATCCCTTATCACTACATCCCTTTAATAAGGGTGAAAGGGCAATGATAATAAGGGTAGAAAATATATCTAAAAATAATTCTACAAACATACAATTATTTCTTCCATGGAATGCTTCTTTTAATCAATGAGAAAACCATTAAGAAATCCTATTTAAAATTGATTTGACTATAGTGTAAGTGATTCCCTAGTAGAACTTAGGGAATTTATTGTAGTGTACCCTTTCACTACCCAGGTTCACTCAAACCTCTCAGCTTACCATCCATTACATGGATTTAAAAACAATGCATTTAACCAGAATTAAACACACTTAATTCACAGAGTAAAATATATATATATATATAAGTTACTTTTACCATTAACAAACCATAGCATGCAACAGTAATTCAAATACACAGCGGAAAACATGATACCAAAACAACACAGTCATGTCAAATGTGTTAAAACATAACTCAGATTACTTATCATTTATCTGCTGTAGCGTTCACCAACCAAGTGCAGGCCTTCCACGAACCTCCCAGCCTTAGACCACACTGTTCATCAGCTCAACAGTAGGTCACCCCCGAGCTGGGACCGAGCTCC
>JZKD02S1896515.1:49989-60168 GCA_000966675.3 Picea glauca | reverse complement strand
ATTAATTGACCTGCATACATATAATTACATCAACAGGCTCCTGGCCTTCAGCACTTAGGCTCCCTGGCCTAACAAAACTCATAAGCCTACAGCTTATTCAAAACTTGGCTCACCATCCTATAGACCATATTTACAATTCTTTGCATATAACATGATCTGCAACGGGGCTCGGCCTTGGGGACACTACATTTATGGGACTATAGTGGGAGAGGAAGAAAAATGGAAGAAGGGAATGAGTGATCTAGGAGGATCTAAAAGGCCAAAAATTAAAATTCCTCCAATCTTAGTGAAACTGGCACCAAGTCGAAGAGCTCGTTGATATATTTCCAAAGACACAAACGACACCTCAAATGGAGTCCAGATGAAAAATTTACGACCAATCAAATCAATCAAAGTCAATAGGGTGACATCAACAGGCAACTGTGCAGTGATGATGTCAACATGATAATGTGGCAGCACAAGAGGCTATCACGTGGCATGTTGTTTCAACATTTTCAAGGTCCACTTCAGCTGGTAAAAAGGTGCCACATGGCATTGTACGGATGCCACGTGGTAGTATGGCGATGATGTGGCAATACCGTTAGCAGTACATGTAAGTGATGATGTGGTGGACACATCATCGGATGATTGGGCACGAACAACTAATAAAAGAGTTCCACATGACCCAATCATAGGGTGCCACGTGGCACCCCGTAGATGCCCAATGACGGTTGGGTAAAAAAAAAGTAGGCCATCGTACCGGCTGACGACCAACAAACTAAAATCCAATATTAAATTTGGTGGCCAAGACATCCATTGACGGGAATTTATATTGGAAAGAGTTAAACATATATGCAACAATTACAACAAATGTTTAAAATGAGGGTCTGTGAGGTTCAACCCTCGGACGCCTCGCCAACCAAACCTTAATATGAGCGTGCCAACCAACAAGGCCAATGAACCGGTTGGTAAGTCTATACACAATTAATTATTTAAGCTCAGATTCATACATTAGTTAGGGAGGATCCGTGGGCCCATTTTTTGGCACAATTTTCAATGCATGAGGAGTATTGATTGCAACTCTGTACAACTATTGTGGCTTGCATTTTGAGGCAGGGAGCCTAGGAGGGGCCTGGAAGTGACAGTGACAAAAGTTGACGAATTTATAGTCATTTTTTCATGATTTGTCACCATAAATCCACTGGTGCAGTAAGAATTTGGATCTAAGCAACAAAGTTTTAGGGCATTTTCATATTTCAGGTATTTCCATGTATTTATGCCAATTTTTGCTAAGATAATATAAAGGCCTCTCCACTGAGAAGTGGGCCCAGAGACGTAGTCCATCTTTGGGACGAACTTTGTTATCAAGTCTTGTGCAATTTCTCTTCTTGTTATTTCTCATGTGTACGCTTTCTTCGTTAATGTTACACATAAGCTTTGTTTATGATATTTAATGAAATTCATGCGATATTCATTGAATAAAAGGTCCCTAATCATGTTGGTATCAGAGCAGTTTTCTTTGACTTGAATTGTGAGTTTGAATTCTTACTAGGGCCAAGCTCAAAGAGGGTGAAGGAAATATTGAGACTTTCAACCTAGATATTGAACATGCAACTCAAAGAAAGAAAATGGGGGATGAAGAACTTCGTACATAGTATGAAAATAATTTTCACAAGGATTTCTACCGGATCTCAGGCATGGTAGAAAAATTGTTTGTAGATTATGAAAAGAGAGTGGAAAAAAAGGAAAAGAAGAAGAAATATAAAGTAGAGGATGTTGCTGCAGAGAACTAGAGAATTGGAGGAGACCCTCCTGATCCTTCATCTCTGTCTTCAAGTTCTATCTCTTCTTCTTCCTCTCATTATCATCATTCTAATTATCATCAGAAAAATGATTTTTAAAAGCCATTATTGAAATTAGATGTCAAATTTAATTTTCCCATGTTTAATGGAGAATCTAATGCAGATAAGTTAAACAATTGGATTAGACAGATCGAAGTTTACTACCGTGTACAACAGATCAAATAGGAAGAGGTGAATATCCAATTAGCTTCTCTTCAACTGAAAGGCACAACCCTGGTGTGGTGGGAGAGAAAACTTAAGAAAGGTAGTGAGCATAATGGTAAATTCCTTTCTTCATGGTCTAAATTTACTTATGCATTGAAAAAAAAATTCTATCCATTGTGTCATGTACAAAAAGCCATGATGGATAGAAAAATTTGAGACAGGGTAAAGTTTAGAATGTTCATAGTTTCACAAAAGAGTTTAGGAAAAAGGCACTTGCATTGAATTTTCCTTTAGAATATCTAGAGACTTTGATGAAATATATTGGTGCACTTCACAATTACATTTGTCACACATTGTTGTTGTTTAATCCCATTAATATAGATGAAGTGTTTGTGCAAGCAACTCATCTTGAAATTAGGGGAAAGAATGTGCAGGAAGATCACACAAATAAGCCTTCCAAGTTCCAAAATGACAAGTTCAAAGGAAAAGGAAGGGAGGAAAAGACATCCACAAAAAAAGAGGAAGGAAAATCCTCTTGCACTCATTGCAAAAAAGATGGGAATGATGATGATCATTATTGGAAACTACATCCAGAGTTAAGACCAAATAAATTTGGTGGCAAAGGGAAGATGAAAACTATTGCTACAATGAAACAAGACTTAGGTTCTGATTCAGGAGATGAAATGAGAATCAAAATAGTTGGAGTACAAGGTAAATTTTCCTCTCATGCTTGTTCAAGTTCTACAATTCTATCTCCTAAAATTGAAAAGAAGACAAGTGAAATTTTTCACATCAGAGTAGTAACCAAACATACTAAAGTGGATCATTTATTTGATTCAGGTTCTCAAGTTAATTTGATATCTAAAGTAATTGTTAAAAAGTTGGGCTTAGAGACAATACCTCATCCAAAATCTTACACTCTTGGTTTTGTGTGTGACGATGCAAAACTTCAAGTTGCTAGGCAGTGTAGATTGAAATTTGTTATTGCTTCAAAGTTGGTAGGTGAGGTTGAACTTGATGTGGTCCCACTTGATATATGTGGAATTTTATTGGGAAGTCCTTATTTATATGATAGGAATGCTATCTTCTTTTGACAGGAGAAAAAATACCATCTCACAAAAGGTGGTGTGGAAGACATTGTTAGATCTCATAGTATGAAGAACTTAACTCTTGTTAGTGTGGGATAGATAAAGAGAGCCATCAATACTAGCAATAAATTTACGCTCATGGTTTTGAAAGAAAAAGATCCTAATAAATCTTATGCTTTTGATGATTGCTATACTTCTCATAAAGATGCAATGATTGATCTTGTTTCTAACTATGATGAATTTTTTTAGGAACCAAAAGGTTTTTCTCCCAAGAAGTAAATCCATCATGAAGTACAGTGCACCAAGATGTTCCCTTACCAAACATTGGCATGTACATGATGTATGTGCTAAAAAATGCGGAGATCAAGAAGTAGGTGCAGGACTTGCTTGAAAGAGGGGTCATTACACCAAGATATACTCCTTGTGGCTCTCCGATAGTACTTTTGCCAAAGAAAGATGACACATGGAGGATGTGTGTGTATTTCATTGCACTAAACAAAATAAAAATGAAGAATTGTTACCCCTTACCTTGTATACATGACTTGTTGGATCAACTGAAGAATGCAGTGTACTTCACTAAGTTGTATTTGAGGAGTGGCTACCACTAGGTCAGAATTGCAGAAGGCAACATGTGGAAGACTTCCTTCAAAACAAAATAAGGTTTGTTTGAATGGATGGTAATTCCATTCAAGCTTTGTAATGCCCGAACGACATTGATGCATGTTATGAATGATGTATTTAGGCCCTTTATAGATGAATTTGTGATTATATACTTAGATGAAATTATTTTATTCAATAGGACTTGGGATGAACATGTAATGCATGTAAAGAAAGTATTGGATGTCCTTAAAAGAGAAAATATGTATGTAAAATGGTCAAAGTGTGAATTTGGAAAAAACTCATTGGTTTACTTGGGTCATAATGTAGGAGGTGGTCAACTAAAGATAGATCCCTCCAAATTTGAAGTCATTATAAATTGGCCTAAGACAACATAGGTTACAAAAGTTAGAAGATTTTTAGGGGTAGTTCAGTACTAGAGAAAGTTCATTTATAACTTCTCCTATATTGGATCACCTTTTCATGTTGTTAGCACATAAAATGTACCGGGGGTAATTTCCACCTCATTTTATTTTGTTTGGTTTTTATTATATCATCTCTTGGTCTTTTTAAAGGGTTGGATTGTCATTGCAATCCCCCATTTTGATCATGGTTGGAATCTACTATTGAGCATATAATATCAAATCCCAAGTTCGAGTTCAAATTCCAACACCAAGTGTTAAAACAAATGCATATGATAGCACCCAGAAGTTGTCAAGATTACATCAAATTGTTAATGAGTTGGCTTCAAAGAAAAACTATAACCCTAATGAGGACCATACAGGTGGAAAAGCATCAATTAAAGAAGTCAATTTCCATATTCGAAGGCAACATTTCTGGCAATCGAGGATCAATTGTATATTTCCCAACAACTTGATAAGCATCCAATGATAACAGGTGGAAAAGAAATCATGGGATAAGGATATAGATGGAAATCAGATCCATATCTTCAGGAATCTCTAGTTAGTATAAAAAAGGAGACCTAGCAGCAAAGGAATCAATAGAACATGAGTTGGCAACCAATATTTTGTAGCTTTGTGACCAGTAGCTCTCAACATTCGAGATCCATTGCAACCAAGTTTATTTTTAGTTTATTTTTATTTGATTATATTTAGAGAAAAATAGAGAGATTTGTTTATTTATTTAGTATTTAAGTTATCATTGGTAATGGAGGAGAAGGGGGTTCTGTATTGAGACCCGAGAGGGGTTTTTAGGGAGCAGGAAAAAAACTATGTATGTTCTTCTTATAAGCATGAGGGCATTTCATGATGTAGTCATCTTTTCCATTGAAGATTCATGAAAGTTGTTTATGAGATGTTGTGTTCCTTTGTTATCATTTTACCTTATCATCTTGTTTGATATAACTGCAAACCTTGAGGATCATGGTTGCCTTTGATTAATGGATTCATGAGTAACAGAGAATCTGTTGTAACTTTTCTATTAATCATTACTTTGTTCAAGAATTCTTTAATCTATTTTGCAGAGAGGATCTCTGTATGATGGATGTTCTGCCTTTTTTTATATTCTCCATGCTTCAAGCCATCATTATATAAACCTTTTATCTGGTATGCAATTTGATTTCCTTTGATATGAAGGATGTTTATGACTCTGTTAACGCTCTGTAAATTCCCATAGGTTGTTAGGGAAGAAGAAATCTTCCAGAGGTAACTTTATCCAACCACCTTGAAACAGGAATCGAGCCCTACCAGCTTTAGAGAGGGATCTCTCTGTATGATTTAGATATGTTTCAAAATTAAGATATTAGGCTAGTTGAATAAAATAAGTTTGATTTGTTTGTTGTTGTTTTTGTTAAGTTGGCTGAAAGAGATTTACACATCCATTGGGCTATGGGGTCTGTATTTTGAGATAAAAATATAAACCAAAAAATGAAAGAATCTTTTCACAGGGAAAGATAATGCATTTGTTGGATTCTTTAGCAGTAAAAATGATGAATAGCAGAAAAGACGAGAATATCAATTAAAGTAAAGAAGCAGTTAAAAATTTCTTCACTGTAATATCAAAAGGTAAACATTAAAATCTTTCAAAGTCAGAAACAGGGTATACAAAGATAAATCCTGCAACATGCGCTACTTTCAAAGATTAGATCTAGAAAAAAATACGATAACTGAGCGAGAAGAACATTTAACATAGAAAAGAAAACATCACCAATGAATAACACACGAGAATCCTGTGAAACGTCTCTTTGTATTAATGGAAGATCTCTTGATAAAAATATTACATTCTTGTAGCTCACAGGGCATAAAGATCAACCAACAGTACTTCAAAGTGTGAAGTATTTATAATCAAAATTACAAATGAGCCTGTCATTAAAGATCGGGATGTGGTAAATCTAATTTTAGTTAACTATCTTAACAAACTACAAAAATTCTAGGAAATTGTTTGATGATGTGTCAAAACTTCATGCTGATTTCTGGGGTGAGCTATTGGTGAGTCCTCTCCATGACCTCATATGCATGGATAGATGACTAGGTTCTAACACCTCATCACCTACTCGATAAAATTGCAAAGTTCTTCCCATTGAAGGTGAATGGGAATGACGACTTTCAGTAGCCTTCGGTATACTTAGTCCATCACTGTGTACTTGGAAAAAGTTGGCTTGATGATGAAGATATACCGGATCTCATGTTGTATGCTTATGTCCAACTGTAAAGCATCTAGGAATGCCTTGCCTATGATACTGCCTTGGATACCTAAGAATTTTGAGCTAGCTTTAGCCACAGTGGCTAATTTCTTTTTATAATCGGGCAGTGTCATCAATTTGTCATTTATAACTCCCAAACCAGGAAGACCCTTCTTCTGTAGAGCTTCGATCCTGCTGAAAAATCTTTGCACTCCTATGTCCATGGTCTGGACCTTTTCCTCTAGCTGTAGCATCAATCCTCTCTTAGTCAGGACTCTCTTGACCTCAAGGATGGTCTCTATTATGTCTTCAATTTTCAAATCTTCCAGCTCTTCTCTGGTTTTGGAATTGAAGAATTTGATGATTTCAGTAGCTTCTGCGGGCATCTCTCCCAGTTCTTCTCTTATCTTCTCAATAGCCTGCTTACTTCTTTGCACCAGCTCATTTTTCTCAAACATAATTTGTATCATCGGCCATATTTCATTCATGGACTTAGTGATGTCTATCCAGACACTTTCTTTGACCTCAAATAGTGTTTTTCCTGCCACTGTTTACTTCTGGAGTTCTTGTAATTCTTGTTTGAGTTGGTCTGACATTTGTTTTTCCTTGGAGTAGCTAGTTCGATAAGAAGACTTAAGTTACTAAAGGTTCTCAATCTTATTTTTAAGTTTGCTAATCTCCGTCTCTTGCAGATTCATCTCTTCCATGGATTTAGCCAATTCAACTATTTTCTCCAGAGCTGTCAGTGGAGTTTCCGAGTGAATTTCTGCTACAGACGTTGTTCTTACTCCTATGAGTGGAACTGTGCTCAATGGAATGAATTCCATGGGATTTGATTGTTCTTTCTTTTTCACTAGTTTCTCCAATTCCGCTTCCATTTCCTTCAACTGCGCATTTTGCTCCATGATTAGCTTGAGCATCTCATCCATCTCCCCTTCTGTCTCCACTATTTCCTTTTCCTGTGAGTATTCTTTTGGTGGAATCTTCAACTGTTTCCTTAGAGATTCTATATCAACATTTTTCTTTTTCAGCTTCTCCTCGACTGCTTTCACACTAGAGGGCTCATATCCGATCTTGAGGACCAGTTCTTCCAATGTCTTAATCCTGCTATCCTTGGGAAGGGATGATATCTTTTCTAACTTCAGTTGCGTCTTGACATTGTTCATAGATACTTGTAGCCTAGAGGCAGCAGTAGAAGCATTTTCCAATGTGGAGAAAACCATTTCTCCAATTTGCCTGTGCAAATCCATTTGATCTGCTGGATGCACATCTTTAGTCTGAAATTCAAATGTCACCCTTTTGTAATCGGTGATTACTTTCGGGTCTGGCACCTATGCTTGCAGAAACACCATGTGCATTTTACCCTTCTCAGTGTTGAATGAAAACAATAGTCTGTGTTGTGCAGTTGATGTTTTCTTCCAGAATTGAGCATATGTGTTGTTGGTCAACGTCTGATTTTTCTTTTTGATCAGATCATATTTCTAAAAAATACTCAATTTTGGTCCTGTTTTGCTCGGCTGGTTGACTGGTGGAGTATCTGTAGGCTTCTTGGGAAACATTGTAGTCATAATTTGTTTGCTACTTGTAGTAAGGAGTGACCGATCAACCTCCATGATTGTAGTGGACTGAATTCCCTTTTCAGCAGCCATATCAGGTGTGTGACTGGTTTTTGGCCTCTTGGTGTGTAATTGGAACTCTTCGGATGATACTTCAGTAACAGAAGGTGAAGTGTCCTTCTTGGGCCTTTTCTCCTTGGGAACCTGTGGCGTAGTTGTCTATGAGACAACAACCGAAAGGTATTGTTGTTCCATCTCAACCAAAGTTCTTGGCTCCCATTCTGCTTGGTTGGCATACTTCTCTATCTGAGGCCTAGATGTATGAACATAAAGGATATTCTTATTTTTAACTCTCATCTTTGAAATTATCCCGCATGGTTCATAATGCCATATGAAACTTCTCTAAAACTTCATCTTTTTCAACAATCTATTTGCTTCCTCTCCAGCGCCTCGGATATTGCAGATGAAAGACCCAATCTAGCCTTTAATTCTAAGTTGTTGCTTCTTTTTTAGAGACATGAAATGTATGTCATCTGAATTTATCATCTACCTTATGTATTCCAGGGAAAAAATCCTCACGGGTAAATACTCGGGCAACTTATATGGGGCCAACTCACACCCATAAACTCTGATCTCAGTGTGGTTTTGGTACAGGTACCAATCACCGGTCTTTGTAAGTTCCAAGAGATGTAAAATCATCTGAATTTCCTCGTTAATTCTAGGTTCAAGTCCGCTGCTGAGCATACTCACCACTGGGTGGTAGAACTGCTCGATGAACTACTTGAAACTGAATTTTGTAGAGTTATGTCTGAGCAGCGAAGTCCACGATGTTACTGCCTGCGGTCTCCCATCCTTGTTCATATTCTTCATTGAAGAATACCATAACATTCCTTCTGTGGCGAAGCTAATGATTTTTTCTTGAATGTTATCCACCATGAATGAACTGTAGTCAAACTGAGTAGTGGGTCTCTCATCATCTTCCCTTGATCCAAAAAATATCCAAGTAAGGCACATAGTGACGAGATGACCTAGTTTCCCTTTACTGAGAATAGGGAGGAAGGATAAGCGGGGTTTGTAGTGGGGAGCTAAGTGGATTATGGGAGAAAAAGCTAAAAAATATGATCTCTTTGGGGGAATGACAGTTTCTAGTAGAGCTCTGTGATGATTTTGAGGTTGAAAAGTGAGGTGGATTCAACTCTGGGTATCTGCATCATCTGGTCAATGGTTTCTGGTGTGATGAGGAAAAGAATTTCTTTGGATGAAGACATAATGGCTCTTTGTTTGGGGATGTAATGGGCTTGGCATTTGAGGGTGAATTCAGGAAAATGGTAAATCTGGGGGAAACGATACAGGGGAAGGTTCAACTCCCAGAGCCCAATTTCATTACTCTGGTCTAAGAAAACTTCTTTGAGCCATTACTGTAAGTCTGTGAAGTCAAATTCGCATTGGGTGTCTGCAATTAAATGGTCTTTGTTAGCTAGAGGGATCTTATCGAGGTCAACAGGAGGTGGGAGGAAAGGATTCTCCTCGGCCTCTATTTTCTTTGATTTTGGCACCATCCCTGTAAAAATACCTGCAAGTAAAACAAATGTTAGTGGGGATCACTATGGCTTTGGGTGAATGACTGTAATGGAGCAGAAAACAAGAAAAAAAATTTCTCTGGTACGATGATAGGGTAAATGATGAGGGAATGAAGGGTGAAGGGAGTTTTGAGTGAACAGATATTTGTTAGGCATGGGAGATAGGTCAATAGGTTAACGAATAAATTAGCCAGTAATAAATGGTCAACTGGGTCATTTGGAGCATGAGATGGCAGATGAATATGACAGGGTGATGTGGCAGGTATTGATTGGGGGAAAGGGTATAGGGGAAAGGACTCGTAACAGATGAGTAGGGGGAAATAACTGACAAAGTTATGAGATGTGACCTTTAAGGAAAGGGGTTGAAAATGATGTCATGGGGTGACAGGGCAGGTCAAATAGTAATAAGTTGTGGGATTCATACCAATAAGTTCCTGCCACGTAGAGATAAAGGGCCCACCAGACAATATTCCATTCCAGACCCCCCCCCCCCTCCATTTAAAACAAATCAATAGGGGATGGCTGAAAAGCACCATTAGTTGTTGATCTGGGTGCCTACTCCTAGGACATAGATCTATACGTGAAATATAACCAACATTCTGGACCCCCCCTACCATTAAAAGTAGAACGGTCAGGGGGGGTCTGGAATCCAATCTTAGCCATTAATGGAAGCACTTGCGCCTCATCCATTCAGATGTATGCCTTATTTATCTCCAATTCCGGACCCCCCCC
>JZKD02S1896515.1:7761-21890 GCA_000966675.3 Picea glauca | reverse complement strand
TAGTGGACCTTATTTAATAATATAGTGGACCTAGTCCACCTTACATTGAATGACCTCCACTATTATCACTATGGGCCCTCTAGGCCCCCCCACTACCTCTCTAGCTACCTTACAGAGAATGGGATGCAGATACTTCAAAAAATAAATTTATTGCCAGATATTAAACAAATTGATTTGGATTTTTGTGAGCACTGTGTTTATGGAAAACATAAGAGAGTTAGATTTCTCATAGTCAGAAAAGAAAAGAAGAGTGAAAGGTTATAGCTTGTGCATATAGATGTATGGGCACCAGATCAGGTATCATATATTTGTGGCTCTTGTTATTATGTTACTTTAATTGATGACACAACTAGAAAAACTTGGGTTTACTACATTCAACAAAAATATGATTTTTTTTATACTTTTAATAAATGGAAAGCTTTGGTTGAGAATGAGACAGGAAAAAGGTTGAAGTGTCTCAAATCAGACAATGGAGGTGAATATTGCAATAAGGTGTTTGATGATTATTGTTCATACCATGGAATTCATAGAGAGAAGACAGTTCCAGGAACACCACAAGAAAATGGTGTGTTAGAAAGGATGAACGGGACCATCATGGAGCATGTAAGGAGTATGAGATTGCATGCAGGCTTGCCCTTACAGTTTTGGGAAGATGTTGTAGATATTGTTGTTTACTTGATAAAAAGAGGACCTTCAAATTCTTTGGATGGTGCCATTGCAGAGGAAGCATGGACAGGTAAAAAGGTAAACTATTCATTTTTTAAGACTTTCGATTGTGAATCATTTGTCCATATTGATAAAGAAAATAAAAGAAAGCTTGAAGCAAAATCTAAGAAGTGTACCTTTGTTGGATATAGTGTTAATGATTTCAGTTATCACTTACAGGATTATGAAAATCACGAAATAATTAGGAGTATAGATGTCAAATTCAATGAGAATGTCATGTATAAAGATCAGTTGCAGGGAAGGAAACATGAAGAAGAAAAACTAGAATACAAAGTGCTTGATGAGATCACTGAAAAAGAAATTCCAAAGGTACTAGAAAATCAAAATGTACAACAAAAAAAGAAACAGGTACCTCAAACTCCTGCAAGTTTTGTTAGAATATCTACCAGGTTAAGTAGACCCCCTGAACAATATTCTACTTCATTGTACTATTTATTGTTGACTGATTCTGGTGAACCAGAAATTTATGAAGAGGCAATGCAGGTAGACACTAAAAGGAAGTGGGAGAAAGGCATGAAAGAGGAAATGGATTCCTTGGTAAATAACCATACTTGGGACTTGGTTCAGTTTCCTACAGGAAAAAGAGCATTGCAGAATAAATGGGTTTATAGTTTGGAGGAAGAAGATGGAGGCAAAAAGTGGTACAAGACTAGACTTGTTCTAAATGGGTTTGCACAAAAGAAAGGTATAGATTTTGATGAAATATTTTCTCATGTTGTTAAAATGACTTCAATTAGGGATATTTTAAGTCTTGTGGTAGTAGAATATTTCCATCTTGAACAGTTAGATGTCAAAAACAACTTTTCTCCATGGGGATTTGGATGAAGAGATTTATATGCAGCAGCCACAGGGGTATGAGGTCAAAGGGATGGAAAATTTGGTATGCGGGTTGAATAAGAGCTTGTATGGCCTAAAGCTAGATACAAGGCAGTGGTATTTGAAGTTTGACAGGTTTACGACAGAACAAGGTTATAGTAGATGTCATTATGATCACTGTGTTTATTTTAAAAGGATAGAAAATGGAAGTTATATTATCTTTCTATTATATGTAAATGGCATGCTTGTTGCAGGGTCTAATATGCCATATATAAATGTGCTTGATAACAAATGATCTAATTCATTTGCAATGAAGGATTTCGGTGTTGCAAAGAAAATACTTGGTATAAGAATAACAAGAGACGAGAAAAATCACAAATTGACATTGTCTCAAGGTGAGTACATAGAGAAGGTGTTGGAGAGGTTTATAATGTAGAATGAAAAACCAGTTAGTACACCTTTGGCCAACCATTTAAAATTAACCAAATAAATGTGTCCCAAGACACAAGAGGAGATAAAATACATGTCCAGGGTCCCTTATTCATCAGCAACTGGCAGCTTGATTTATGTGATGGTTTGCACAAGACCAGATATTGCACATGCAGTGGGAGTTGTGAGCAGGTATAAACACTCCAAGTAAAGAGCATTGGGAAGTAGTAAAGTGGATTCTTAGGTATTTGAGAGGTACTTGTACTCATGCATTATGTTTTGGAGGTTTAGACATTGTTCTACAGGGATATATTGATTCAGATATGGCAAGTGATAAAGATAGCTGGAGGAGAACCATATTGTATGTTTTTAATGTAGGTGGAACAAAAATAAGTTGGATTTAAAAACTACAAAAGGTTGTTGAACTTTCAACAATAGAAGCAGAGTATGTTGTTGCTATAGAGGCTAGTAAAGAAATGATTTGGTTAAGGTTTATGGAGGAATTGGGAAAGAAGCAGGATAATAGCAGGTCATACTATGACAACAAGAGTGCCATTAATATTGAAAAGAAATCAACCTTCCACTCGAAGAATAATCATATACAACTCAGGTACCACTTCGTACGATCTGTCTTGGAAGATGGACATTTGAAGTTGGAAAAGATACATACTAGCGAGAATCCTACAGACATATTAACAAAGGGAGTAGCTAGGGATAAAATGAGTTCCTGTTCAGTTTGAGTTGGTCTTCAAGAATGAAGGTGAAGATGAGAAATCTTCTAGGTCTAAGGTGGATCATATTCCAGCAGGTACAACAATGGTGGAGTTGTTGTGATCAGTGTCCAAGTGGGAGATTGTTGGTTGTGGAGCCTGATTATCTTCCTGATTTAGATGTTTTTGTTTTCAGTCGTGTTTATACCCCGGGGGGCTTGTAAGGGGTTCTTTCTCCCCCTGCGGGGTCTTGGGGCGAATCCCCTGAAGGAAAAATTGCCTTGTAAATGTATACTGTAATTTCATATTAAATTTGGACTGTTCATTATAAGGTCACATATCTGATGGTAGAAGTTAGGTTAGGGTTTTTTTTCCCTAGAAGGAAACCCTCTTTTATGAGGGAATTGTATTGTGGCTATGTATGATTGCAAATATTGTATTCTGAGAGAGGATACTGTGAGATAAAGAAGAGGAAGTTACAACAGGTGTGTTGTAGTTTGTATCCCTTCATTTTACTAGATAATAAAAGGAAGAATCTAGAAATTTCTCTAGTGGACGTAGCCCACATTGGGTGAACCATGTATATATGTGTCTCTATTGTATTGTGTATCTTCTTTGTTTTATTTCCACATTTATTTTATTTTATTTCTCCACAATCCTGTTTTTAAAACACAAAGAACCTCTTCTCATATTCATCCATTTTCATGCTTCCCAATTTTATTTCAAAGACATATTTCATCTTCCTTTCATAATAATTCTCGGACAAATATTTCTCTTGGCAATATCCTTTGAACTACCTCCATGATATCCTCTTATCATTAAGGTGTTTGGATTGCTTAAGCTAATCCCACCACATGGATGCCTTTCCTTGCAAGTGGTAGGTTGTAATTACAGATTCTACCCTTAATGGGTAATCATGAAGCTGGAAATATTTTTTCATTTCCAAGAGATATTCCTCAACCTCTTCTCCCTTCCTTTTCTCACCATTGAAATTTGGTAGCTTGATTTTCCTAAGTTCTCCTTGCAAGATGTTTTCCTAAGGAATTCTCCTCTACCTTGTAATAGGAGAGAAACTTGGGCTACTTTCTGTCCCTAAGCTTGCATGGGTTCTTCTAGTGGATTTCCTTGGATAATGATGATTCTTTCTCATACTTCTTGACTACTTGTCATTCCCATGATCATCCCTTCTACTTTGGGATCTAGATGCTATCACTTGTCTAGCACTAGTTGCTTGCTTGGTGTTAGAGTGTTTGTTAACTTTCCTATGCAACATATTTAGACTCTAAAATATCTCTTCATGAGCCTTCATAATCATTTCAGTATATTCCCTATAGCTTTGTGTTAGAAAAACAGGATCCCAGAGAAATAAAATAAAACAAATGCATAAATAAAACACAGAAGATACACAATACAATAGAGACACAGATATATGTGGTTCACCCAATGTGGGCTACGTCCACCAGATAAATTTCCAGGGCCTTCTTTTATTATCCATCAAAATGAAGGGCTACAACCTACATCACACCCACTGTAACTTCCTCTTCTTTCTCTCACAGTCTCCTCTCTCAGAATACAATATTTGCGATAATACACAGTCGCAATACAATTCCCTCATAAGAGAGGGTTTCCTTCTAGGGAAAAAAACCCTAAAATAAATTCTACCATCAGATATGTGACCTAATAATGAATGGTCCAAATTGACTACGAGATCACAATATTTTACAAGGCAATTTTTCACAAAATGTTGCTTTGGGGGTGCTGCCCCCAAATCCCATGCCAGGGGGGGGCTACAAAAATTGTCACCACCCCCCCTGGACCCCCCTGGCAACAGTTCTAGGGGGGAAATCCCACCACACCCCCCCCTTTAGGGAATGGGGTCCAATCACGACTGAAACAAACCTCTGAATCAAGAAGATAATCAGGCTCTACAACCAACACTTTCCACTTCTCTATACAAGCTTCTTATAGTTACATGATCCTACCTACCTCTTCTTCCATTAGACTGTATCTCAAAATTTCCCATGCTGAACTATGACCTTTTCCTCACGATTGTAATATCCTTGGGAATATTCCATAACTCCATTCCTCATATAAGAATCAATTTGTTTTTTCTATATCTCTAATTCTGCAAGAAATGTGCATGTAATAATTATTGTTAGAACATTCATACTATAAAATATTTCATTAATTAGAATACAAGTTATTCTTCATATCAATTTATGAAGGACACAATGTACTAAATGAAAATCTAATTCCTTAGACATATTCCTTTCTGAAACATCTCCCCAATGGTTGTACTCATGCCTCATTATGAGTTCTAAGAGAAAAGTTACAACATTCACAAGTTGCAATTTTCACTCATTGTTTTGTTTTTACTGCTGCAGAAATTGCTTTATGATTTTATGAAAATTTTATTCCTTAATTGAAAATTATGGGTGAATATATTCTCCTCCTCAATACATTTCCAATGACTATTTTTTTTCTCAAATCTGAGCTACGAGCTAAAAGTTACGATCTGAAGAAGTTTAGACCATTTTTCCCATTTTATTTCTATATGCTATAGGTGTCTTCTTTCTCTTCTTGCACATTTTTCAGGTGCCCAAGTCCCAAATATGGCTCCATGGTTGTCTTCTATGGTCCAAGAGATTTCCATATACGTCTCCTCAGTTCCTGAAATGGACTTTTGAGCAAGGATTTATGCCCTATGGAAGAAAATCTGTACTGAAAATATACCATGTACTGTTTCAGTTGTAACTTTCTCATACAAGCTTTGTTTTGTGCCTGGAGTATCACATTGGAAATCTCTCTCCGAATTATTCTGTTTAATTTGGAGAGACAAGGTGTACCGAAGAGACACCCTATTCTCATAAAAAATGACCACCTAAAAACATCATTTAAGGCCTCAAAATCACCCCACAAGTTTAAGACCTCCAAAAATTTGAAAATTTCATAGAAAATTGACTTTTTTATAGTTATAACAACCTTTTAATCTAAGTTTTTGATCTTGAAATCAGGGGATCAAATCTCATTCATTGATATGAACTCTATTGACTATCAACGATCAACGTTTTTATTTGGGCACATGCAACACCCTACCAAAATTGCTGACTCAACCATCAACCATCGACCCTTTCCTTGGAAACCAACTTGCAATACATCACTAAATTGATTGACCCAACCATTTACCATCGGTCATTACCGATCCCTCTAAGACGAATGAAATTATTTACCAATTTGACTGACCTGATCATCGACCATCAACCATTTCTTAGCTGACGTGGCATGACACGTGGGTGCTAGCATGAGAACCTGGCTGACGTGGCATGACACTTGGAGCCTGATGTGGCATGACATGCGAATACTGAAATCTCATGACACATCATTACCCTCTTTCTTCATTGGTGATTGGAAACTTATCTTGGCATACAAAAACACTTCACCAATTCTATCGACTCAATCATCGACCATTGACTATTTTTGTTGGCGGATGAAACACTTCACCAAACTTGTCGATCCGACCATCAACCATAAAAAATTCTTATTGGTGAAAAAAACATTTTTCCAAATTTGTTGACCTGAACATCGGTTGGTTCCACCTTTGAAACTATCGAAAATGAATCCCATCCATTGATTTGATCCACTTTCCAAACTGCCAAAAGCAAATCTCAATTGTCGATTTGATCCACTTTCTAAACTGTTGAAAATGAATCTCAACCATTGATTTGATCGAACTTCAAACTGACTGAAAATGAATCCAAATCATTGATTTTCTTCAACTTCAAAATGGTAAAAAAAAATCCAGACCATCGATCTGCTAGACTTTGCCAAACTATGAAAACCTTTATAACATTTTAAATCAATTTCAATGAATTTAGGTCATTGATTTTGAAATCAAATGCGATCTCAACTGTCGATCCATCAAACTTCACCCAACTCTACAGTGGACATTAAAACATGAAATTTGGCATTCCAAGTCGAATTTATCTCTGCAAATCTATATATAGAAGCCATTGATCACCACTGAGAGGGTTATGAGGCAATTTCAAATTGAATGGTTTATAGATTTGGGGATTTCACTTCAGAATTTATCCTTTTTCCTAAATCTGTAATAGAACAAATCCATAAAAATGTTTTTTAACCAAAATCACATTATTTCTTGGCCCATATGGGTCAAGTGTTGAACTAGAATCTCTGATACCAATATATAACATTCCTCAGCCTAGTTGAGGTCCATTACATGCATAAATAATCATGAAATTAAAATTTTCTACTAACTAATCCTGTAACTTACAAGCTACATGAAAACATTCAGTTTTAACCATTTGTTGATACCATGAACTAGATGCATCTACAAAATTCTAAAATAAACATAAAATGCAACTAATAAACTCAATTATAGCAACATATAAATCATTCTCAAACACATAGTTAATACACAACAATTAAACTCATAATGCAACACAAAAATAAGATAAAACACTTATCTTTTAGAAAAGGTTTTGCAACTAGCTACTTGGGACAAACATTCCACCCAACCATAGACTTTCTATTTCAAATATCAACAACAATTCACCCCAAGATGGGGCCAACAATCCACAAAATGGGGTGGTCTCTCACTATCCACTCCTAGCTTAGAAAATCCCACAAACCACTAATATTCTCCTATAACTATCATTATTTTCCACCAGTTCTTTTCCTCTCAACTTCCCAACCCAATGAATGTACCCCTTCATTGTTCTTAGTCCATGGAGCATCCCATTTTTTTATTAGGGTCTCTCTAGCACAAGTAACCAAGAATCTCACTACTGGGAAACTCAAGGGAGCTCACTGCTAGGAAAACTACCAGGAAAAACAACAACAATCACTTGTTTTTATAGTGAAACTCACACATGAGTTTACTCTTCAGGCCTGACAACATGGCCTTCAGTATTTTTCTCCAAATACGCTTCAAAATTATCCCTCCATGGTTTATCCATCTCCAATCTCTTCTTCCCTGCTCTCTACTTGTTGTTCATGTAAAAACATTGATGGTCTAAAACTGTTGTAACTACCCATACAAACACTATATTTTTCTTACTTGCTTGACTTACACTCTTCCCAAAACTGATTATACTCATCCCCCATGCTTCTGATAACTATGGGTTGTGACTCCTCACACTCACCCTCTTACATGCATTCAATGATTGGGTTCTTCTATACTCAAGGGAAAATTATAAGTTTAATACATAGTCATCATAAAATTCATGAATGTGGGTTGAACTAATAGACATGGGTAATCCCCCCCTTGGAATCCTCTCTTAGACATCCTCCTAGACCCTCCCCTCTCTTATGGATTAATCAACCCCCATTTCTATCCATATCCCCCAACAATTGGATTACATTTTACTATTAAAATTCAGAAATACAATTCATATATACATCGCATGGTCGTGGCCACATGTCATATCTGCATTATGAATTAATTAAATATATATATATATATATATATATATATATTAAACAAAAAAATATAACAAGGTACATTTAAAGGTCATATACGTCAAAATAAGTTGCAAGCTCCATTTGTCATATTCATTACAACATGAATAACACATGGAGGCACACATAGTAGGTGGAGGTAGACAGAACTCTGGTGACAGAGTAGACCATCAAAAAACTGGTGTTAAACCCAAGAATATTTGGAGGTAGTAGTGGGGTGCACCATAATCATGAAGGAGTTTGGTGTCCCAAAGCTACCATACCTCCAAGCACGGTGAAGGAGGCACTATGAATGGATCCCCTGGATTGATTATATCATTGAATGATCTCTCCACTTAAGATGCCAACATATCCACATGGTTTTTTCCTGTTCAAACTATTCACATGGTTATACTCACTACAATTGAATCAAAATGAAATTCAACACAACTTGGTTGATAACTAATTTCGTATTCTCTTCAATCTTTTTGGCGACCTTTTTTCCAATTTATTAACCACAGTGGGGCAGGTCCATCAACTAGGTAATCACAATTAGTTGGTTTTGTTACTAGATAATTAACTAAGTAAATATACTACTAATTCTGAGTCTTCGTCATTGGGGCTTATCAGTCCGCAAGGTCAATAGACATGGGATCCTTCATTGGGATTGTGTAACTAGGTGATTTATGGCCTTTACCTATGCTTTATTTGTTTAAACCTTTTCTTATAGTGCTTTCACTCAATGAATATACTTTATGGGGCCTCTCCTTGTTTTGTCTTTACATCTCAATCTCTATCTGGATATGGATGTGGATCTTGAAAAGGAGGGGATGCTAATATCCCTAAATCATTTTTTCTAGTGGAAAGCATATTTGATATGACCATCCCTTTATGCATATATAAAAGGCTCCATTGATAGGCTCATAAATAAAAAATTCTTAACATGTTATAAATAGGCCATTAAATAAATAAGGGTCATTGTTGTGGTTGTGACTGCAAACTTGTTAGTTTTTTATTGTCATGTATTTCCCTTCTTGGGCAAGGGAAATGGAAGGCCCACATTAGGAAAGGACCCACAAGGTAAAATTCACATAATTTTGTTCCTTTGGGAATTTGTTTTGGAGTAATCCCATGGGAGAAGTGGGTTTCTTTCCTTTTAAATTTAAATCAATATCCTAACTGTTTTTCTCTGATACTAGTACAACTACACATAATTCCACTACACATAATTCTCTCTTGAATGCTTGAGATATGGTATTAAATCTCTTCTCAGAGTCATTTTTTAAAATGGGTGTAACCTAGAAACACTATGCACTAACAATATACTATATTGTTGTTTAAATTTACCTTAACACTAGCACATATGTATGGAAT
Source organism: Picea glauca (assembly GCA_000966675.3). NCBI lineage: Eukaryota > Viridiplantae > Streptophyta > Pinopsida > Pinales > Pinaceae > Picea > Picea glauca. Next base: position 12,378 of record JZKD02S1896515.1, on the reverse strand, counting down.
ATTTACAACCACAAATTAAGTGATCACCTTCTAGATATAGTGGAGAGTGACATATTTTCAAGGCCCCACATTCACCATGAAGATTAAGGGATCTATGATGCAGCTTGAATGTCTACTGAATAAGCCAGGATCAACGAAGCCTATTGAGAATATGAAGAAAATGAAGGTCCCTTGACTAGATGAAGTGAATTCATTCATTCATGTAGTGCTTGGATCCATTGGCATCTAGTAAGATGGTCTTGATTTGATTGAGTGTCTTTGGTGAGGGAAGAATGCAGTGAAGAAACTCCTTATATATCAACTTCAATAGTGGCTTCAATGAAGGAATTCTTACCTCCAGGTATATATGCATCGATGACATGTTGCTTGGATGCATGCAAGTTGCTGCAAGAGGAGGCATCGAATGCAACGTCTTTAGATTGTAGTGCAAAGAGCATGTATTTAGACTACAGTGCAAAGAGTAGGGTCTGCATATTCAACGATACATCGACTACAACGTTTTTAGACTACAATATAAAGAGCATGGTTTGCAACTTCAAATTTTTTATTTTGACAAACAGATTTTTAAAAAATGCACACACTAGGGGATTAATGTCATATCACGATGATTGTATATGATGAAAAATTCATTCTACCAAATTAGAAAAATAAATAAATGTATTTTTTTGGGAAAATTCAAATAATAAATGTTGTCCCTTGGTTATGGAAGAAACCGAAGATTAAGGTAGAAAGGTGAAGTATGAACTGCACGGAAGACACATTGACTGAGATTGGGTCGAAGTGGTGAAAGAAGAATAAAAGAAGGAGCGAAGTAAGGGAAAACGAGTTGTTGTACGAGAAGATTGAGGAAGACAGATTAGAAAGGAAGATGAATCATGGACAAATCAACAAGTGGAAAAATCCACCAACAGATGCTTTGGAGCACCTCGTGGTAAAGAAGGAAATACAGGTTGGCGAAGCCCAAAAAACGCGGGTCAAGTTGACCTAGGGTTTTAGACCTAAGGTTTTGGATCTAGGTTTTTGACACCTACACTTTGTCATGTAATGTATAAATAAAGGTAGAGAAGAGTGAGAGGGGTTCATCTTGTGGTATTGTTGCTATTTTTGTCAAGGAGAGAAATATTGAGAGAGAATTGTATTGATTCTATATTGTAAGATCTTCAGCAGAGTGCGAAGATCAAACCTGCAGCTGGGTGCATAGGGATGGGAGAAAGAGAGAGAAGGAGAGAAAGATCTGCAAGCTAAGTGCACATATAGAACTGTATGTTTTCATATAATATCAAGAAACACAATTCTGTGGACGTGGCCCTAGGGAGAGGGTGAACCATGTATATCTTGTTGTTCTGTGTGATTGATGTTGTGTTATTTTTCTTTATGTTATTATGTTATTGCATCATTGTGTTAGATATAATATATAGCTTGCGTAGTAGGCTTAAAGGAGATAAATAATAAATAGGTTGTTGTGTGTTGTTGCCTTGGATCCACTTTGCATTTCCTATGGTTGTAGACACATGTTTCCTGCAACCCCCTATTGTAACTGCGGGTGAGACTGCATCTGCTTCATAGGTGTTGTCGAAAGGGCTAGTAGTTAAGGATTGTTGGTGCATTGTTAGATTTGAACCTTGGGTCTACCCTGTGCCAACAAATGGTTCTATTGCTAGGACTGAGATCTTCTTGAGGGAATGTCAATGTGGTTTCCATCGAAGACATAGATTCAAAAGTAGATAGAAGAAAAATAAAAGGACTTCTCCTAAGCCCAAAACAAGAACCCTAATATTAGTACAAAATACTGGTTGGGAAGGTATATCTTTACTGATATACACAAGATTTTCTTTGGAGGAATTCATAAGGAGCTAGACGAGCGATTACCCACATTAGCAGATACCCAGTTTGAGATCATATCTAGACTACTTGTGGTTTGGATGTTGGTGTTGATCAAGAAGGTCAAGAGAATTGATAACATCGTGTCAAGACCAGTAGATCACTGGTTTGATAGCACTATTGGAGGGTACATTACCGAGTTTTCTATTGACAAAGTAGAGTCATATAGCCAAGCAGAGAGATATTTCTTTAAGGCACCTAGAGGAAAATTTTTACACTTTTTGAAGTTGAAGATCAAGATTCTATTGCATGAGAAGATCATCTTGAAGATACAATAAGTGGGTCACATAGAAAATCTAATGTTCAAGAACTCAGACAATGACAACGACCTAGAGGTTGGACACACGTGCAGTGGGAGAACCTTCAGAGAGGTTCCCTTGGTGAACTTGTTTGAGCCAAATCACAAACCACTGGCACAGGATGAAGGGTTCTACAGTGGAAAATAATAAGAGCTATTGAACTAGGAACAATCAAGATCCGTTAGAACAAAGGAAGAGAAGACTAAAGAACCTCGCCGAGAAGATTCAGAGACTTTAGGAACTACGCCGACTGTCGAAGTAAGTACTATTACTCCTCCTTTTGTTTTAGTAGTGTTAAGTAACCAAAGTAGCCAGAGTTATCATAGCACTCAGAGCACTGTTACTAGTAGTTCAATACATACTTAGTCAAGAAACCTATGAATATCTATGGCAGATGAAATGAGGCTACCTATGTTTAGAGGAGATGCATCTGAAGATCCTGATCAACACTGGTTCTTATGTGAGGATGTATGGAGTATCAAGCAAGTCAACGACGAAGCAGTTAAGAGAGATCATTTTAGTACTACCTTGAGACTGCACACTAAGTTGGTATATGAATTTTTCTACAATAACTGCACAGCCTAAACTGTTGAATACCATCAAAACTATGTTGAGCACGGAATTCAAGAAACCTAAGTCAGAGTCGCAGTGCATTACAGAACTAAAAGAAATCAAGAAGAGAGTAGTTGAACCTATTTGGGAGTTTGATCAGAGGTTTAAGAGCTTGACAGGCCGGTTGAGTTTTCAAATCCCAGATGAGCAGAACAAGGAGTGTTTCATTGCTTCCCTCTTACCACACATCAGAGTCCCTCTAATTCAACAAAAGGTTTCTTCGCAAGCTGAGGTGTTGGAGTTTTCCATGGAAATAGAATCAGCCCCTATGGGAGAATCCATATCAGGTATGAGTCAAATTGTGAGTCATCTAACTAGCTTATTGTTATCACTAGAATTTCGTCCGCACATGGTTACAAGAACTCATCATCGTCAAGCAGTAATGAAGTCATTCATGGACCTAAATTAATACCACAACATTCAAAAAAGGTCAAAAATTATACAAAGTAGTGAAAAATTGAAGAGCACTTTGCATACATGGGGCACACATGCACATGCATGGAACAGGGACGTACAAAGCGCGCACAGGTGCACGATGTGCGACTATAAGAGAAAAAATCCACGCACCTGCTAAATGGCGCATTTATGAATGTGGTCGGCCTCCCAACCACGTATGGTTCAGCTCCCAAGCCGATTTGACCTCCAAATCCGGGCTGGATCCGAATGGTGGGTTGGTCAAAGACCTAATAATGCCCTAAATGGCCTCTTTTCACACTACAAAGTAGTTACAAAATAACCCAATGCAATGCTATAAAAATCCATGAATGAACCTCATTTTCTCAAGGAATTCAAAGTAATGTTATGTTGCCTATATTGTTTTAAGGACTCCATCCTTGACAAGAGCATTTTGGCACCATTACATTAGACAATCCACCTCTCCATTGAGTGGATTTGTAAAGAGTTCTTTCACCACTATTCTCATTTTCTTTGTTGTAAGGAGAGCAAGCTTGTGAGGGTCCAAGAACCTTCCCTTGGAGGAAGAAGGGACTCATAGTACCCTTTCTTCTTGGTGCTTTGATTTCATCAATAGACCAGCCTCTAACATTGGTGACATGGGTATTTTTGTTCTTTTTTTTCTATGATCATGATTTTAATTCTTATTGCATCTATTAGTCTAATTCTTAGTTATAGTTTTGTTTTTCTTTTCCTAACTCTTTTCTCTACACCTGTCTTGCTTAGCAGACCCAACTGGGCATGCAAGCACCTCTTATTTGCTCACCAAGGTGACGAAAGAGGTGCAACAGATTGGCGACTCCGCTAGGGATTGGTATCAAATTCCTACATCATTTGGGTTTATTTTTCTCTTCTTTTAGTTTGTTTAACTTGCAGGTGCACTAACCGGCCTAAGCTGACCTACCAACCATCCAATTCAAAGGAGAATTGAGAGAAATCCATCCGGATTTTTCTTTCTTGGCCGCTTGTCACTAGTGCGCGGGATTCTACCCCACAGACACGCATCGTGCGTGCATGCACTTAAGTGACAACCTTTCTCTGCATGCATGCGCTTTCAGACTCATCTCTGTTCGCACACCTGCGCTCTATGCACCTCTGTCTTCACTAGGGGCCACGCATCTGAGCAAAATTTCACATTGTAAGTTGTTGGGATGTGGGGAAGGCCATTTGCCTTCTTAAAAATGATGTCAAACATGTTTTGAAGCTGCACCACTTATTCCCCTCATCATATAAAGGGGTTAGTCAAACACACATAGACACTTAGGAGGATAAAATCAATTTCCCTTCTTTGCTTTTGGCCACATGGATGGCTTGTTTTGACTTACAATATAAGTTGGAAATCATTTTTAATCACATTTAACTTACATTGGGA
>JZKD02S1896504.1:38456-48889 GCA_000966675.3 Picea glauca | reverse complement strand
CATATTTGGATGATGAAATTGATGAGGGCTTTTGGTTGTGGTACATGTTGAGTACATGGTTGAGACAAGTAGTTGATGAGTTGGCGCACATACATGAGGTGTATAGTTGATGATAATGGTACATATTGATGAGTCATAGTTGATGAGTAGTTGACACATGATTGGTACATACTTGGTGCTATCACTGAAATTTCATCAGCAAATGGTTACAAGAATCCAGCGTCGTCAAATAGTTATGAGGTCACCCATGGACCAAAATTACCACAAAAGCATTTCCAAAAAGGGTCAAAAACTATACAACCAGTGATAAAATTAAAGTGCACTATGACTACATAGGGCGCGCATGCACATGTGCAAAAGAAAAATGTAGGAAAAACGCACATGGGCTCGATGCGCGACTGTGGTCGCTAAAAGCCGTGCATATCTGAGAACGACGCATTTATGAGATTGGTCAGCCTCCCACCCACTTCTGGTTCAACTTCCAAGTTGATTTGACACTCAAATATGGACTAGATCCGACTGGGTGGTTGGTCAAAGACCTAAAAATGCCCTAATTAGCCTCTTTTCATACTACAAGTCGGTTGCACAATACCTCAAGGAGGTGCTATAAAACAAGGCCATGGGTGCACTTCATTTTTAAGGAATTCAATAGAAAAGTTACGCTGCTACTATTCTCTTGAGGAATCCTATATTCTCACCAAAAGTATACTAGCACCATTACATTGGGCAATCCATCTCACCCCTGAGTGGATTAGCTTGTAATTCTTTCACCACTTTCATTCAAAGTTGTAAGAAGAGCTTATTTGTGGGGGTCCAAGATCCCTCCCTTGGAGGAAGAAGGGACTCATAGTCCTCTTTCTTCTTGGTGTTTTCTTTCACTTATATCAACCTTACCATTGGTGACATGAGTCTTATTGGTTTTTTTGTTCTTATGTCCCTATGTCACTAGTTTAGTTGTTATTTTATTTCTTAATTTAATTCTTAGTTGTTCTTTTATATTTATTTCTTTAACACTTTTCCTTTATAGCTGTCCTACTTAGCAAACCCAACTAAGATTGTAAGTACCCTTGTTTTTCTCATCTAGGTGGCAAAAGAGGCGCAACAGATTGGAGACTCCACTGGGGAAAGGTATCAATTTCCTAACCCATTTGGGTTTTTATAGCTCTTCTTTTGGTTTTTTTAACCTGCAGGTGCATTAACCAGCCCAAGACGACTTGCAAAACATCCAATTCCAAGTTGAATTGAGCGAATTCCATCTAGAATTTTTTTCACGGATGTGTGTCTATTGTGCACGGGTTTATTGACCCACAGACGCGCATCATGCGCACATGCGCCTAAGTCACAGTGTTGTTCTGTGCACCTGCGACAAAAAACTCATTTCGGTCTACGCACAAGCACTCAATGTGCCTCTGTCTACACTGAGACCCACGCACCTGTGTAGAAAACTACACATTGTAAGGTTTTTTGTGATTTGGGGAAGGCCCCTAGCCTTCTTAAAAGTGATTTCATGCATGTTTTACGCTGCACCACACTTAGTTCCCTCTTCATATAAAGGGATTAGTCAAAACACATAGGCACTTAGGGGGTTTTAAATCATTATTTCCTCTTTTGTTTTCATTTTGCCACATGGATGGCTTGCTTTGACTAAAAGTATAAGTTGGAATCATTTCTAATCAAATAAAACTTGCATTGGGACTAGAAGTTGGATAACAATCGCTTAGTATGCTCTTCTCTCACGCTTCCAAGTGACCTTGAGAATCAAAAAAAGATTGTAGGATGATTTCATCTCCCTTAAAAAGACTAAAACCTTTAGGAGAGCATAACAGCCCCTCTCGGGACTCCTCTTAGTTTATTTTTCAAACACATCTTAAGATTGTAACGAGCCCATACATGCCCACATGCTACAAATATAGGATAGTGTTGAAATTTACTTTCTTAGATTAAATCACTAGGGAAGTTTAAAGGTTTTGTAATGGGCACATACATGCCCACATGATCACAATCTAGGATAGTTTCAAAGCTTTTCTTAGATTAAATCACAATAGGGAGTTAAAGGAATAGTAAAGGACTCACATGTCCACATGCTAGTTTCCTAGAAACTTTTGAATTACGCAAGGTTGTACCAAAGACATTTAGTTAATTAGGTAATCAACACTTGTAGGGACCAAGTGAAGTACACATGCAGCAAGGTGACACCTAATTCATTAAAACATTGGCACACTTTCACTCATTCACACACAAAATTCACTTATCACCCACATATTTTTCTTCTTGAAACATGGAGGTCAAAGTAAGTTTCCTCCAAAGGGATTCTGAAACACCCCACCCTTTTCTTGACGAAACTATCCACTCCCATTTAATTTCAACGAGGTTGGTTCACAGCCCCAATCTCTCAAACAACCACATTTAAAAGTTTTCTAAAAACTCACTAAGTTTTCCTCCACAGGAGGTGCCAAAAGAAACTTTTTAGTCTAGGTAGGATTTTAGGGATAGGCATCCAAATAACTCCTCGTTATCCGGTTTTCACATTGTCAAAACAATAGAAGTTGTCAAATAGGGAACTGAAAATCCTCCAAGTCAAGTGTTACTAACACCATAAGGCAAGGAGATACCCATGAAGGGTTGAAGACTGAGGTGCGGTTGTTCTGTGCGTCCCCCCTTGAGGCACCCACCTCTTGGACGGGATCCAGCCCGTGACCCAATTCTTAGGCCATAAATCTAAATGTTGCACTTTGACCAAGGTACCTTGTGACCAAATTTTAGGACATCTACCCAGGTGGCAATTGTGGGTTGCAATTACACCTTGATCGGATTTTGTGTGGCTATTGGGAAATATCTCCAGCTCTTTCTGGATATGCACCCTTTACCCCTCATTATAACTGATTATTTCATCCTTCACTAGTTTCTCTTTCGGTGACTTCAGACCCCACTATTGAGTACTATTGGAAGGTCCAGTGCTATTTGAGAGGAAGGACGTTACATCTTTTAGGACACGAGCATTTGTTTTCTTTTCTTCCCCACTCGGACAAAACCCACTTATCCACATATTATATGATTCTTTTTCAAAACACTTTATGTATGATGCACTTCTGATTACATTTTGATTTAGATATATATCGTGTTAAGTTCAAAATTTGTAACAAAGGCTCTTGTTTATTTTCTCTCATCACAGTTTTCACACATCCACTCAGCTAGTCGGACATCATAGTGGACCCATAGAACCCCCGTCATTCCAGACACTTGACAAGCCTCCCTCTTATTTTGGGGGGAGTTCCTAGTCTTACCAACTCATCGGCCCCACCTTCTCACACCCCAATGAGTGCCATTGTCTTAGGATCAACTTTGCTTGGTTCCACATTACTTGGGTCCACTTCCCAAGTCCCTCCATCCACTCGCTCTCCTTTACATGGAAGCAGGGGGCCAACTTCCTCTCAAGGAGGAAGTACCAACCTACCTAGACCCCATCAAGGGTCAGGTTCATAGAACACTCACACCATTGCTGGAACTAATCCTCTGCCCCCACTACAAATGGCATATTTGGCCTCTCTTAGCATACCATATCTAAGAAAACTCACAAATGATCCTATATTGCATGACCCCACATGGCCTGCAATGCCTACCAAACTACCTTCAGACATCCCCAAGTTTGAAGGAAAGGCAGGCGATGACCTTGCCAACCATGTCATGACTTTCCACTTATGGTTCTCTTCCAACAACATTATGGATGATTCCATCCGACTATGATTATTTCAACACACATTCACTGGCCCATTAGCTAAATGGTATGTAGACAAAAAATTGGGGTCCCATGCGACTTTTGAGTCCTTGGCCAAAGAATTTTTAACCTTCTTCCAATTACCAATCCGTCATGACAATGGTCTTGATCTACTCTCTAATTTCAAACAAACCTCAACCACACATATCATTGATCACATTCAGGAGTGGCGTAGATGACATAGTTTGTGCAAAGATGAAACCACCAAACAACAGTGTCTTGACTAGTTTCTCAGATCACTTGTCTCTCTCCTCGGTAAAGATGTAGCTTCCACCTTCCCTCAATCCTAAGAAGAAGACATCAGTAAGGCTCAACAATACGACCTCATCTATTCACAATCAGGGTACTTATACACAATACTTCCTGATCTCCCAAAACCCGTGCCATTCGGTCAAGACAAACCCGGGATGTCTCACTCAATAGACAGATTGATTGGTAATACCACACACCACAGTCCTCAACCCCAACCACCACTAATGTATGGCACACCTCAATATCCATCGGCATATGGGGGAACCTCTTATTACCCTCCATCCCCTTATCAATAGCCATACCCTGTTGCTATTTATCCACTCATCAGTGGGCCACCACCGACACCCACAATACACCCACCTATCCAAACAAGTTATGGTACCCCCTCTACCTTAGCTTATAGTTTAAGTACTAGCGAAAGCGCCACTCCTTCCTATGTCCCTTATAGATCACAACTCCCACAGAATCCGTACTTTCCATTCCCTAGTCCTCCACAGCCCATGGCACCCCCACACCCTCACGCTAGGTGAATTTTGTTCAACCCTCTCCCGTTCAGCAATATCAAAATTTCGAACAACTGAATACGACAAATCTGACCCATCCATCGAATAATGCCAAAAATAAAGGAAGAAACAAGAACAATAACAACACAGGCCAAGGCAGGAATCAACCCCAACAAAACCAACCTACTGGGGACAACCAGAACCAAGGGAATCAGAACCCCCAGGGGAGAAATAACAACAGGCGTCAAGGGAGAAATAGTAATACTATTAAAACCACCTTCCCTTGTGCCCTTTGTGGTGAGTTCGGTCATTATACTCATCATTGTCCCCATATCATTGATTTTAAATAGCTAAAAGACTCAGGCAATCTACCACATCCTCTAGCACTGCCTGCCCCTCAGCAGGCCCCACAACAATACGTGCAACAACCCCCCCCCAGCCATGCTGCAGAATCCCATTTCATATCAGGGTGTGATAAACATCCAACATGACACATAGACTACCCCACCTCAATTGGGACAGTACCTCAATCCAAACAATCCCATAGATCGTACTATCCTCCTCACCAGTGAGGAAGAAATCCTTCTACAAACACGTAGTCATCAATATTGTGCACCCGTTGAGTCTCATCCCATTCCCCCAGAAACAATCCCAACACCGATGGGACCCCCATTGGTAATTCCTCTCCCTAACACCAAAACACCTCTTCGCATCCCCTTTCACATGAATGTCCACAACCCCCAGGCTATGGTGGCTCATAATTACAGTTTGGTCGATGACTTAGCACAATCCCTGGCTGCCATGTCAGTCTTAGAGGTCCTTCAAACTTGTCCCACTCAGTGGAAATCATTACTTTCTGCCTTGGGGGTGGTCGACCCCGTGGATACCCAACTCATCACATTTGATCTTGACAGTGGAGAACCTCACCTTCCCGCTCTGATCTCTTTTCAAATCACAGTAAAAATTTGGAGCATTACAGTTCATTGGTGCATCATCGATGAAGGTGCATCCACATGCATTATGTCCAAATCTGTATGGAAGAAACTTGGTTCCCCTGAACTCATACCATCTGCCATTACCTTAAGAGATTATGACGGATGACCATCGTCTCCTGAAGGGCTCTTCCAAAATTTCCTCATAGAACTCGAGGGAAAGACCATTATCATCGACATTGAAGTTATTGATGCCCCACTTGATTATAATATCCTATTCGGTCATAGATACATGTACACTATGAAGGCAGTTGCCTCTTTCGTCTTTCGAACGATGATGTTTCCCCATAATGGGAAGATTATTACCATTGACCAAGTATCACATTATGAGCCCAACCCTTCTGCCAACATCGATAACATTCTCCCTCTCATCCACACAAGTCATGACGCATACCCACTCATCGAAATGGGTCCCGAAATTTTCAAAGACCCATCATTGTTAGGAACTTACCATGGTGCACCACCGCTCCTTCATCCTTCCAATCAAGTATGTGTCGTATCATCCAACGTAACTGACATAGAGGATACCCTTCCTCCTAGGGAGGATTCTATCATATTTGACATCCCAATAGTTGCAGAGATCCCCCCTCATGAGCCTCCTACGAACTCGTCGACTCCACCAGTCCACGATTTCACCTCTCCCCAAGGCCATATCCTAGTTTGGGAGACAGTTCCCCAAGCCATTACTCAAGTCCCCTTCTTCTACCCTCCACCTGGCATACAAGATTTCCAAGTAGCCTCAATGCTTACCCTCCCTGATATGGTGTTATCAATTCCAGTTTGGTATTTACATCCACTAGAGATGGTCCCTCAACCATCCCTTCCCCACCAAATGGAAGGAGTCCCAATGACGATTCCCATACTCACTCCTACCATACCCTCTACACCCCCACTCACTACCCTCCCTGCCACAGCTAGGGGCAGGCGAAAGAATAAGGATCCCATACCTCCACTTCCCCCACGCGTCCAACCTCCTTGCACACTATGTGAGAAATATGGACACCAAACCAACAACTGCCCATCTCTACCCGAGTTACGGAACCTGATTCCACTCAATATAACACCATCAATGCTCGCCACTGTAGAAAGTACTGTTTCTACCGCCCCTCACTCAAGTAGTAAAGGGCTACGAACCAAATTTGCTTGTGCTATATGTTCAGAATATGGCCACTATACACACCATTGACCAACACTACCATGCTTCCGACGGACATTAGCCGTAGTGTGCCAAAGTATCCAAAATGAACCCAACCCAGCTACATCATCCCTCCCAAAAATCATTGACATTCATTATGTCACAACTTCAGTCAATGAACGTATGAGATGCCCTTTCTCTCTATGTGAATCCTTAGATCATTTCACATACCTATGACCTATGATCATTGATTACAGGCAATGCTAATTGACCCTGATTCAAACTCCTACGCCCCCTACAGAATCGATGGCTGACCTTACCTCATCACTAGAGATTATTCATTTCATTTCTCCTGAACCCGAGGCACTCCCAACGCCTCCATGGTTCTTGGATGACTTATTCGAGGATTCACCCCCAAATCCCCCCAATTCTCCCATTCATTTCCCTACAGAAATTTTACACCCAACTACCACTGCTACTCCTCAGTACTTCGATATTTGGTTTATGTCAAGTGAACCATCGCAATCTCATTGTGTCGTTCCCCCTACTTCTTCATCACCAGGGGACAACCACATGGCAACAGTCATCGATATCACTCTTTTAGATCGTTTGTATTCCCACCAATTCCACTATGATGAGGACATACTCAAAGAGTTAAACACCCCCGACTACCCATGGGATGTGCTACACCACAGAGCACTCTTCTTTCCACACAAATCCTCCATGCCTCCTAACCAACACCCCATATACGCGGTCGAAATGAAGGATTTTATCCCATCAGGGCATATCAACTGGTTCAACAACTCCATTCCTGCCCCTAATGATTTTGAAGAAGGCAACATGGCCAACATTTCCCCGACCATGAAAATCGATATTTCCATAAAAAATGGAGTCGTCGAGGAAATCACCATTGGCGTCGCTTTCACTCCTCAAGAAATCACTGCCTATAAAGCCCTCTTCCAAGAATATCGGGATATTTTTGCCTGGTCATACATAGAAATGCCTGGCCTTATCCCTCTATCATCGAACATCGCATCGACACCTGGCCAAACATTACACCAGTTCGTCAAAAACAACGACCTATACACCCATCCAAAGTAGCAGCCATCAAAGCCGATATTGAAAAATTACACGCAGCTGGGTTCATCTACCCCATCGCCTATACCTCATAGGTTTCCAACCCTATACCCGTTAACAAAAAATAGGGCACTATCCGCGTTTTCACAGACTTTTGCGATATCAATCACGTATGTCCCAAAGACAACTTTCCAATGCCTTTCATCGATCAAATTATCGACGACTGCGTGGGCCACAAGGCTCTATCCTTCATGGACGGTTTCTCTAGTTATAATCAAATCCAAATCCACCCAGCCGATCAATGCAAAATCGCATTCACTACCCCTTGGGGTACTTTTTCATATCGTGTCATGCCTTTTGTCTTAAAGAATGCGGGTGAAACTTTCCAATGGGCTATGGCATACATTTTTCACGATCTAGCTCATATCATCCTCGCATACTTGGACGATCTCACAGCTCGATCCAATAAATGTACCCAACATCTTGATGATTTACAGATTATCTTCCAACAGTGTCGTTAGTACAACATCCGCTTGAACCCCCTCAAGTGTGTGTTCTGTGTAACTGTAGGGTGTCTCCTTGGATTCATCGTTTCCCAAAGCGGTATTACCATGGACCCCCTTAAATTAAAAGCCATCACAAAAATTCCACCCCCCCGAAATTTACATCAACTCCAGAGCCTACAAGGAAAAGCTAACTTTCTACAGTGATTTGTCCCAGACTAAGCCACTCGAGCAAATGGTTTCCTTCACTTACTACGCCATGACATCCCATTTCACTGGGATGAACATGCACAAAAATAATTTGATGATATTAAAATGATGTTTTCTTACGCCCCTTTAATTAGATCACCCGACTATAATCGTGACTATATCCTCTACATATCAGCATCAATTGTCTCTGTACCAGGAGTTCTTGTTCAAATCGGCGATGACGATCATGAGCATGTCATTTAATATGTTAGTAAAAACCTCTTAGGGCCACCCTTGAAGTATAAACATGAAGAGAAACTAGCCCTTGCAGTCATCCTCGCAGTCCAGAACCTGCATCATTACATTCTGCTTCGCACGACTAAGGTCGTAGAAGATTCCAACCCTATGCAATACTTTCTCAGCCGTCGGAAAATTACTGGAAACTTTTCCCAATGGATCATTATCCTTTAGGAGTACGATCTTGAATTTTCAACACCCAAGAGAAAGAAAGCTCTCGTCCTCGCCGAACTTGTCACAGACTTCCCCTCCGATACTACCAATGTCCCTGTCAATACCTACTTCCCCGATGAGCATCTCTTTTATATTAATTCGGATGATCCATGGTATGGCGACCTCCTCATCTACCTCCGAACCCAAAATTTCAGTAACCACCTCTCATGAGATGATCACCATCATATTCGCCACCAGGCCCCCCGCTATCTCCTCATCAGAGATATCTTATAGCGGCGAGGGGTCGACACCATACTTCGTCGATGCTTGACTATTAACGAGGCCGATAGAGTCTTAAATGACTTCCATAGCGGCACATGTGGGGGACATCTTTCGGGAATGTCCACTGCTCAGAAAATCATCCGAGTGTTACACATCAAAATTACTCACTTCGATAGTGTCGCAAGTGTCGTCATTACAAGTGTCGCAAGTGTCGCATTTTGCTCACAAGTGTCCCAAGTGTTAAAGAAAGTATACTTCCATGATGCCTATGTCATGCCTATAACAACATGAGAAGGACACTTGAAACACCTCAAACATTTGATTTGGAAGAGGAGAAAGGTTAACCAGGCTCATGAACCTTTTGCCATCTGAAAACACTCAAAAAACTAAGTTTTTGGAGGGGAGTGCTCCCCTATAACTATCTCAGGAGTGTTGGCGCCCTCCCACAAGCCACTAGGGAGCGTTATATCACTACATAAACCCTCTTGTAGGAGAGATCCTACCTTCAGGAGTGTTGGCGCTCTCCTAAACACTACTAGGGAGCGCTACAGCGCTCTGATGGCCCTTTTGAGGGAGCGTTGCATATTCTGGGTAGTAGTTAAGTTGTTGAGATGAATGGGGGAAGGATCCTTTCATTCTTGGAAGGCAGTTGGATTCGAATCCATAGTCCATCCATGATCTTAGGGCAGATCCTCAACCGAAGGAGGAAAATCCTCAACTTCCCCAAGGATATCTCAAGTGGTTGAAGCCTCTCCAAGGCTATATAAGAAATCTTTATCATGGCGAAAGGGGGATGGGAAAAGGGAGAATCACACCAAACTTATGATCTTATAAGTGGAGCTAGAATAGAGATAATTTGAAAGAAAGTGACCTATGATCTCATAGGAAGAAATTGTTGAAGCTATCATCATTCAGATCGTGGATCTTTTGAGCAAGGGGTAGACAAGGAGGACTTGACGAAACTGTTGCATTCCATCTACGACTGTAAGCAATGTTTTGTCCTCATTAATATAATTTTCTTGGCCTGTTTCTTTCTAATTCATGTTCAATATCACATGATTTTGTCTCTTTAGTAGATAGATCTATTTCGGACTAATCTTGATAGAGGAGGAAGTGGTTGTACTTTGTTTGTCTACAGGGCTTATCGAGGAGCGAAAGATTGGAGCTCAACTCGGAGCGTGCAGGGACAAACACCAGTAAAAGGTACTTCTTTTCTCCTTCCTTCTCACACACTAGTCCACCTAGATATAAAAGGAAGTCAGTGACCATGATAAG
>JZKD02S1896504.1:23222-38406 GCA_000966675.3 Picea glauca | reverse complement strand
ATCAGAACTTTTGGTTTTGATTTTTCCTCATAGACCTTGTCTTAAATTTGTTTTTCTTAGGCCTTGTTCACCCCTTTATATCTTATTTCACTTGTTGGTTGACTCTTTACCCCATCACACTCAACCTGATTATCAAAATTTGATTGAAATTTTGCGTTTTTGGACATTTTTATGAGATTTTTGAGCCTGGCATCCCTGTGCCCATGTTAGCAGAGTGTTAGCACTCCTTGAAGGTGCTATACGGAGTGTTATAATTCCTTGGTGTCCCTTACACCAGAGCGCCAGCCCCTTTTTGCACAAAATCTCTTCAAAAATTGCATTTTCTAGAGGACCAAACCCTGTTTTTTCACTTGTCGAGCTGCTTTGTGATTCAATGATTCTTATTTTGACCTTTGACATGCTTCCTCCTAAGAAGTAAACACCTTGTTGTTCATATTTTATGCCCTTCTTCCTTATTTTTGAGTTTTTGTTGTTGAGAGTCCAAAATCAATCCCCTTCTTTCTTCTCTCCTATCCGACTGAGCAAAACTCTAGTCAAGGACATCAGAAGTATGTGAATTTTCTCATTTAGTCTTTTGAGGTCATATGATCCAATCTCTTTCTCCTTCCTTTTGCGTTTTTGGTTTTCTTTCTCTTGTTTGATTGCAATAGGGTGTGTTGTTTGCGCGAAATCTGTGTTTTCTTGTCTGAATCTCCTTGATCTGAAAGGGTAGTTGGCAGGACAAGTTTTTCATTGAATTGATCATCATTCACATGCGAATGACAAAAGTACATATTAAAGATTAGTTTGCATTTCTGAAATGTTGTAGCATCATATTAGATTTGATTGAGAACAAAATTGATTGAAGGAATTCCTTATCAAGTGTTTGATAGTGAAAATGACTCTTTCTCTTTCCCTTAAATAGGCATTCATTGAAAAGAAATGATTTCTTATCATATTTCATGCATATTTTTGGGAATTGAGTCATCATTCCATCAGTTTCACTTTCGTACACCCTCTGAATAAACAACATCCATTAAAATCAACCCTTAACTAAAATTTATTATACTTTTTACATCTTTGTTAGCAAACCTACATTAGTTTAAGGTGTAGGGCTTTGGAATAGGTTGAAAGGATAACTTTCCAAAGCTATCGAACAAACTTAGTATCTTGCGGTAGGGAGAGTCAAATCCAATTGTCGTATTGTCTTGTTGGGATCCCCCTCTCACACAGGGGTTATGCATGAGGTCGCATTCGGGTGAGTTATGGAGATTATCCCTCCGTGGTTCAACTGTTTGTAGTGGTCGGATCGTATATTGTAGGTCACTGGAAGGTATACCCACGATTATGTGTGGGAGCCTTTCAAGTTGATTTCAGACTTGTTATCCTGCCCATACGTTCCAACTGGACTGTCGACTATACCCGCCTAGGGGCTGACTACAAGTTGGTGACCTTAGTAGCCACAATCTTTAGGGTCTCACACAAGGTGACGATGAAGGGAAGTCTCACTGTACCTGGAATAGATGTTGGTCAAACTCACTTGGGCTCCTTGGAGGGTAAATCCACAATTACTGCGTGGAAGCTTGCACCAAGGCGTAAGTCCATTAAGCAGGTTTCCAACGTAACTGATCCACCCGCTCTATCCCCACCCCTTCCTATTTTGATCTCGTGACGTTGGATTTCATCACCAACTAGTGGTTTCATCGTAGGAAGGTTTGTTTGATTGATTGTTTCTCAAATTCATAGCGTGTGTTGTTTGTTTTACTTAGTGGAACTTAAGTCGAGTCAGTGTTAATGGCATCGAATCCTAGGAGTACCAATGGAGGAACCCCTTCTCCTGGGGAACCTTATACCTTTCCTTCATTTGGAAACATTGGTCCTCCATATGTTTCCACACTGAGCCTTCCAGGACTCACTATCGGATTACCGGTTTAGTTGTTCCCCACTCCAGTGATCCCGAATCCTCCCAATGTTTCAGCTGCACCTAATACTTTAGATGTCGATACACCACCCACACGTCAAACTCACATCGACTTTTCGCCTTCTTCGTCCATCAAGTCTCCTTCTATTTCTCCTTCTTCACCTAGTGAAAGCTCTAAAGAAATTAGCCAGGTTGATCAAAAGAAGAAGAAACGAAAAGAGAAGAAGAAGAAGAACCCGAAAAGGACAAAGACCCCAACAACATCAGATGTTGGCTCTAAGAAACCAGTTATTCTTAATAGTACTGGGAGTGCTAATGAGGTCAAAAATATTAAAATGAAGAATCCGAAACCCAAATTCCCTTTCAATCTTTGTAAGGGTGACCACTTTCTGAGGGATTTCCCCGGTCTTACCTAGGTCTTAGAAATGTGGTCCTCCACGTCATCGGCCTCTGTCGGTCATGTCGATGATACCCCATCAACTAGTAATGTTCAGGTTGGTAAGAAGAAGAAAATTGTCAAGTTCCCTTGCATTTTATGTAAAGGTAATCATTACTCTCACCTTTGTCCTCGTATGCACGAGGCTTCTTCTCTTTTGGAAAAACTTCAACTTCCAAAAGGTTATCGTAAGCTTTCCTCCGACCCATCGTTGGTTGATGGATTGGTCAATCTGGTTCCATCCCTGGTCAGTCTGGTTGATCAGGTGGTCAATCTAGTTTCCTCCTCGATTGAACCACAAACCCAAGTAGATGATCCAGTTCCGTCATCGATCAGCCCCGCTCTTCATCAAAAGAGTGACACCAAAGTGGTCGATCTGTTTTCACCCTCGGTCGATCCCACTCTCCCGTTAGAGAGTGACACCAAAGCGGTCGATCTGTTTCCACCTATCGACCCCATTCTTCCCTTGGAGAATGAAATTCAAGTAGTTGATCTAGGTTTGCCATCGATCGATCCCATTCCTCCATTGAGGAATGCTAAAGTGACTGATCGAGTCCCTTCCTTGGTCAGTCCCACTCTTCCTCTGAAGAGTGCCAAAGTGGTCGATGCGGTTTCGCCATCAGTCGATCCCATTCCTCCATTGAGGAGTCTCAAAGTGACTAATCTAGTCCCTTCCTTGCTCAGTCCCACTCTTCCTCTGAAGAGTGCTAAATTGGTCTATCCAAGTCCACCATTGGTTGATCCGATCCAATCATCGGTCGATCCTACTCCCCTTCTAGAGAGTAAACCTGATACTGCCCATGTTTTTCTCGTTAATATAGACTCTACCATGCCGAGGGGCATTCTTCCTTCTCCTACGAAACCCCCTCCAAGTACTGAAGCCATCCTTTTTTATTAGGGTGCGCTAACTAGAGCTCATATTCCCTCTCACATTCCTTTCCAGATTACAATATAGGTTCGTGGTCGGGATGTTCCTCAAACACTGATAGATGAAGGTGTTTCCGTTAGTATTTTGTCTTCTGTTGCTTGGTACGCTTTAGGTTGTCCGCAACTTGCACTGGTTACACATAATCTGTTAGCTTTTAACAGAAGAACTAGTCAACCTTTAGGGATCCTTCCTCAATTTCCTATAACTTTGGGAAGGAAAACTGTCTTTATCGATGTCGTGGTAGTCCGAGACCCCTTGGATTTCGCTTTACTCCTTGGGCAAGATTATGTGTATTCTATGAAAGCTCTTGTATCCACCCTTTTCCGTGTGATATCTTTCCCTCATGATGGAAGAATTGTGACTATTGATCAACTTTCATTCATCGGCCCCAATTGGGTTACCTCCCTAAGTGGTTCTTATATAAGGACAATATCGTCCCCGCTGCATGTCAATTATGTGGCATTGTCTCCCATGACCTCAACTTCCGATGATTTGGATTCGGTAGTTGACATGGTGATCTCTTTGGTAGGGTTATTGGAGCCTAATCTCCTTACCCCTGTCACGACCCTCAACATGTGTTCCTTCTCGAGTGATTATCTTCCATCCAGCAAAGATCTCCTGGAGGCCATGACCGATTTTTGTCTCTTGACATGGTATCCTTCTAGAGCATTATCCTCTTGGAAGCCATGATCCGGATGAAACCACGAGCATAGTTTCTCTTCTCTGTGGCAATTTCGTTAAAAAATGAAACAAAGGATCTGAGCATAGTTCTTTTCCTGTGTCAAGCTCATTAAAAAATGAAACAGTCACCTCTCTTGAACCTTCTTTTCATCCACCCTTCTCCTTTTTCTCATCTACTAAAGAAATTGGTGACAACCTTAGAGTCGGTGAATGAATTGAAGCTTGGAGGGCATGTCTCCAGCCTTTGCTGATCATTCTGGAGTTAAGCCATTAGCTTTCATGCTGGGGGCATACCGATCTTAGTCTTTGTTCTTTCTCGTGCTCGTAAATACATGAGAATGCATCAAGGTAGAATTTTATCTCTTTTTCGGACCTGTATGGATACACGAAAAAGGAACCCCCTGGAGTGTCCTTTAAGCTCTTTTCAAACTCTTTAAACATGAAAAGATTGTCGAGTGATCTTGCTTCCTTTCACACTTGTTAAAAGGTTCGAAAGGGTGTCTTTTGAGTGGTAGTTTATCTCTTTTTCAGCCTCGTGAGACTAACCTTACGAAAAAGGACAACATTGGAGTCATCTTTAAGTTCTTTTCAGACTCTCTAAAGATGAAAAGATTACCGAGCGACCTTGTTCTCTTCACGCTCATTAAAGTACTTGAATAAAATGTCTGTTGAGCAATAGTTTATATCTTTTTTGGTCTCATCAAACTACTTTATGAAAAAGGAACTGAGAGAGTTCTCTTTTAATTGTTTTTCCATACTCTATAATCATGAAAAACCTTCGAGTTTTTTGTCTTTAGACTCGCTAAACAAAACATCAACAAGCCCATATGGGACCAAACTCTTACTTCTTCCAGTTCATTAAACAAAGGAAGAGGAAATTACTGAAGGTGAGTTTTATCGAGCATGTGTTATCCTCCTCGAGCTCGTTAAATTAAAAAGAGGTACTCGTCTATCTGGATGGGGGAAAAAATTGAAAGAAGCAAGTCAAACAGTTTTTTTGAAGAAAATTGCCAAGTAACTCTTAGAGTCGCCCTTGAACATGGCACTTTGTCTTTGCACACATTATAATCCACTGAACCTCTGCACTGAGCCAATCCTTTGAGTTTCTTTCACTCCTTTGGGTCACCTGATGTAAGTCACAGCATCCACTGCATCATCAAGTTTTGCTCCATGTCATGTTTTTGCTATTGTGCCTCAGTGTTCAAGGGAAGTATCCATCTCGTGAGTCAGTCATCACAAATATCTTGTCTCAATACCCATGTCAGTCCATGTTCATGTGATCTACCAATTACATCTCTATGCTCGTTTCGTGTCATTGATGGGGGATACATCAAGGCCCTCCTTCAACGAGCCTATTCCTGTTGACTTCAACACATTATCCAGGAATTAGACTTAGAACCAGTTAGTACTTTGGGACTTGCATGACTCAATGGCAGGCCTCCTCACATCCGACAGCGGGTTTACATAATTGACCTTTGATTGGATGATTCCATGGATGTTTGACTCCAGTTCATCAATTCACATTCATTGGAATGTACTAGAGTACCTTGGGAATCATTGACATTAATGGTGATCTCCCTTGCGCTTGTTAACGGTTTACATCATTGACCGGTAATCAAGTGGTTTCTGCCATGTTCGACGTCAGGACATCTATTCACATGGTTAGATTCATACTACATCCAGATCGGTAAGAAGACCCTGGGTTGAGTGATCACTTTGATATGTACTTTTCCCAGGTTGCGATGGAGTTTCTTTTGAACAATGACACATATAGTGTTACATAGATCCACTTTGTATTGGTCGTGGCTATGTCTTGTCATCTCATAAATCCATTGTGTATTCTTCATGGGTATGATCAGTTCATGT
Organism: Picea glauca; assembly: GCA_000966675.3. Classification (NCBI taxonomy): domain Eukaryota; kingdom Viridiplantae; phylum Streptophyta; class Pinopsida; order Pinales; family Pinaceae; genus Picea; species Picea glauca. Next base: position 32,595 of record JZKD02S1896504.1, on the reverse strand, counting down.
CATAAGAGTATAGATCCACAGTGTATTTTCAGTGTCTATACCTTTTTATCAATACAATTATGGATCCGTAGTGTATTTTATGGCAGCCATACCTTGCAAGTCTTTATCACCTGAGCATAGGTATGCCTACCTTGGGTTTGAAACATGTCATAATATTTGTTGGATGTTTGTGTGAAGTTTTTGTCAGGTTCTCTGCGTCTATACCCTTGCTTGAAAGTCTACAAAGAATTTTAGTTATCAGTTCCTGTCTTGTAACTTCATACTTTGGGGGGCAATCTGTTACACGTCAAAATTACTCACTTCGATAGTGTCGCAAGTGTCGTCATTACAAGTGTCGCAAGTGTTGCATTTTTCTCACAAGTGTCGCAAGTGTTAAAGAAAGCATACTACCATGATTCCTATGTCGTTCCTATAACGACATGAGAAGGACACTTGCAACACCTCAAACATTTAATTTGGAAGAGAAGAAAGGTTGATCGGGCTCATGAACCTTTTTCCATCTGAAAACACTCAAAAAACTAAGTTTTTGGAGGGGAGCGCTCCACTATAACTATCTCAGGAGTGTTGGTGCCCCCCCACAAGCCATTAGGGAGCGTTATAGCACTACATCAACCCTCTTGCAGGAGCGTTCCTACCTTCAGGAGTGTTGGTTCTCCGCTAAACACTACTAGGGAGCACTACAACGCTCTAATGGCCATTTTGAGGGAGAACTGCCTATTCTGGGCAGTAGTTAAGTTGTTGAGATGAATGGGGGAAGGATCCTTTCATTCTTGGAAGGTAGTTGGATTCGAATCCCTAGTCCATCCATGATCTTAGGGAAGATCCTCAACTAAAGGAGGAAAATCCTAAACTTCCCCAAGGATATCTCAACTGGTTAAAGCCTCTCCAAGGCTATATAAGCAAGCTTTCTCATGGTGAAAGGGGGATGGGAAAAGGGAGAATCACACCAAACTTATGATCTTATAAGTGGTGCTGGAACATAGATAATTTGGAAGCAAGAGACCTATGATCTCATAGGAAGCAATCGGTGAAGCTATCATCATTCAGATCATGGATCTTTTGAGCAAGGGGTAGACAAGGAGGACTTGACGAAACTGTCTCATTCCATCTATGGCTGTAAGCAATGTTTTGTCCTCAATAATATAATTTGCTTGGCCTGTTCCTTTCTAATTCGTGTTCAATCTCACATGAATTTGTCTCCTTAGTAGATAGATCTATTTCAGATTAATATTGATAGAGTAGGAAGTGGTCATACTTTGTTTGTCTACAGGGCTTATCGAGGAGCGAAAGATTGGAGCTCAACTCGGAGCGTGCAGGGACAAACACCGATAAAAGGTACTTCTTTTCTCCTTCCTTCTCACACACTAGTCCACCTAGATATAAAAAGATGTCAGTGACCATGATAAGCACTTCTTGTCTTAGAGTTAAGAGTCTAGCTCTTTCAGGAGATCTACCTGTCCACGGGGAGATTTTCCTTCAACACTGAGCGAGTTATTTTTGGCCTACATTGTTTCATGATTGAATTCATGCCATGAAGCGATGCGAGAAATGTCAGCTTTACGCCAACAAAGCACAAGCACCACCTGCTCTTCTTCACCCAGTCATTACTGTTGGCCCCTTCGGTAAATGGGGCATCGACTTCATGACTTGTAATCCCCCATCCATCAATGGACACAAATACATTGTTGTCGCAGTTGATTACTTCACAAAATTGGTTGAAGCTATGCCCACCTTAAACAACACCACTGACACTGCAGCGTGTTTTTTCTTTAATCAAGTCATATCCCGCTTTGGAGTACCACTCCAACTAGTTTCCGATCACGCGAAACACTTCGAGAATGAGATTTTCATCGAACTTTCATCTTAGTTAGGATTCTCCCACGAGTTTGCCTCACCATATTACCCTCAGTCTAATGGATAGGTAGAAGCAATTAACAAGGTCCTCAAGACCATGTTATAGCACACAGTTAATAAAGATAATACCAATTGGCATCATATGTTATTTTCTTCACTATGGGCTTACCGTACGGCTGTGAAAACGACCACTGGTTTCACACCATTTCATCTTGTCCATGGGGTTGAGGCCACTCTTCCCATCGAGTGCAAAATTCCCACCTTATGCACCGCAATTGAGCTATTACCCGACACTGCTCCAATGGAGCAGCGCTTGCTAAGCTTAGTGTCCCTGGATGAATATCGTCGATCTTCATTACAGAACAATGCGACAGCCAAAAAATGGTCAAAGGACACCTTTGATCGTCATGTCAACCTTCGCTCATTTCACGAAGGTGATCTCGTCCTTGCTTACGATATCGCTCATGATACCTTCGGTCATGGAAAATTCGAGTCACTATGGCATGGCCCCTACATTATCCAACATTGCCTCACCAAAGGCGCATACATCCTAGCTTCCCCCGAAGGCCTCTCTCTCAAAGAACCCGTCAACGGGTTATACTTAAATAAATTTTACGCCTAAGCATAGCCATTCTACTTTAGGTTATTTATTTTATAGTGTTTGTAATATTTTTTCCATCCCTCACGTATAAACTATCATTTGTACTATTGATAGATGCTTCCTCCACCGGCCTACCACATCGGTTACGGCGACGGTGCCAACCGTTGGATACAAAATCTTGCTTCGGCAACTTGGGCCCTCTATACCCCCTCACATGAAATGTTCCACTCTAGCGGCATATGTTTGGGTTCAGCCACCAACAACCAAGCCGAATACACTGTCATCATTGGCCTCCTCACCGATGCCCAACATCATCATATTCGTCACCTTAGCGTCTTTCTCGACTCTCAACTAGTCTTCCTCTAGCTCAACAATGTGTACTGTGTCCACGATCCTTGTCTCTTTCACAAATACCTGCAAGTTAGACTTTTATCTCGACATTTTGATTTCATTACATTTACACGTATTCCAAGACAATTTAATCAAATTACAGATAAGTTAGCTAACATTGTGTTAGATTGGCATATATCACATCAAGATACCTCTACACACACATAAAACTATCAAAAACTTGTCACAACATATACAGATTACACATCATCAACACATTAAAAAACACATGTAAACATCACATAGACTCCAAAATGTATACTCATATATATATAAATCAGTCCACAATGCCATCAAAATGTTTACATACAAAAATACAAACATCTACAGGTCAGTGAAGCACCTCGGTACAAAAATGGTGCCACTACACCAAAATGGGCTCACCAGCCTATATACAAAATACAAAAATACATAGAGAGACACTCAAGGTTCCTCTAGAGCACCACCTCCTATCCCTCCCTCAGGCGGTGGTACCCCACCCACTACTAGTCCCTCTGGATCGGGAGGTAACCGTCCAGTCATCGCAGCACCTACTACCGTTGCTCGCCGCACCACGGCCCGCCACGTCGGTGAAACTCCCACACATTTCTCTAGGATGCCCTCATCCTAGATGCGAGACCACATGCCCTTAGGCATGCCCTGTAGCACCGCCTCTAGGCAGCGATGAATATCCTCAAAATCTCCCCCGGCCTCGACCGAAGGAGCATGCGATGGCCCAGCACCTGGGTCATCAAAATGGCGTCTCCTCGGTGCTCTCTCATCATCAGCTGGTCTCGCCTCGACGTCCTCACATCGACGTATCTCTCCTACTCACGACCCTCCCTACATCAGTCTCCCTGGCTCCTAGCGAGCCGACGCTCTCATCATCTCAACTTCGCACCCTCGAGGTCCCACATCTACACATACAAACAACCAAATGATAGTATCAACATCTACACAAAATACATATGTCATGCTATCTCAAAAATCAACATATCAAACTCATAAACATACCTCGGTGATTAAACACCTCCCTTGGAGGTAACACCATGTCCGAATCACCCCGGAAGTCAACACCAACGTATGGTTACTACAATATAACCTGCAACATCTGCCACCACACCTGTGCCGCGTCAACCATGAAAAAATGGCTTCCCTCGCCAACCAAAATTGTCGACCACCACCTCAGTCATGGCTCTCATGCCCCAGGAGCACCCAATACAATCCTAGGGTGCAACATTAGAACCCTCTCCAAAAACTAGGCCACCAAGATGGACCCAAAGGAAAAATCCCCTGAGTTTGTAGACCGACATCGGTCCAGCTACCCTACCATCCTGGCATGCAACATTAGCCCCCAGGCAAAGTGATCCCCGACCAATGCCCTCCCCATAACCCTCAGCTAACCACCACTGATCCGTTGAGTCACGAGGGACCCATACAACCTCACAATCATCGGTGCTACACAACGATGAGTTAGAGAATCCATCGCCCCGATACTCACAACAGAGCCCGACATGTAGTTCTCCCTCGAATAGTACCTCCAGCCCAAGGTCACTAACGACACATCCGCAAGTAACACTGGCTCCATCGGTAGGGGCATTCCCCGAAAAGGGAGCCCAGTCAGAAAGTATATGTCCTCCACCGCAGTGAAGGCGACCTACTCTCCCTGCACCATAAAGTAATGCAGGTCTGGACTCCACATCTAGATTAGAAACTGTAGGAGATACTCCCTCACTCATATCAATGGACACTCGAAAAACTTCAACAACCCATAGGCTGCCCAAGTGGCATGAACCCCCGACTGCTCAATAACCACGACATCCCTCAGTTGGGACCAATCTCGCTCTCGCCAACCGACTGGCATCATGCAAAATGATTGCCTACAACCACATAATATAGTCCTAGGTCAGCCATATTGACCATAAAAAACATTAAAAAATATAATTTTTACACCTATCATCCTTTACCCCAAGGCGCGTCTGTTTAACCCATAGGTGCACACATATGCGCTATTTTTCACCCCATAGGCACACACATATGTGTGTGTGCTTTCTCACCCTATAAGAGTGCCTCCATGCACCCTTGTCATGACTACACAGTCACACACCCATGCGCGGCTATGTAGAAAACATGCACGCATGTCATGCGTGCCTTTGTCCCCCCTACGGGCACACCCATGCGCGGATATCTAGATAATAGGCATGCACCCATGCGTGCATGTTTTTGGATTGCCCATGCACTGGGGAGCCCACACCCATAAAACCCCCTGGATCACCATTCTGGGAAATTCGAGTGTCCATTTTTTGATCTGTCTTCAGCCACAGGATCAACATCCTGTCATCTACATCAAGAGAGTCCCTAGGCCAGTTTTTATCCTTAGCCCCTTAGGCGCCATTTTTTCATACCCTGTCTAGGTACGCATGTTCATGTTCAAAATTATCAAATAAATTCTTGTATGTTCGATTCTCTTCAGATATTGTTGACGTTGGGTATTTGGTTTTCATGTGTGTAGGTACTTGGTCATCATACATCAACACAACCCCTTCAGGTATATAATCAACACTGGCATGTAATCATTCCCTCTGAATCTCAATTCCATCTCCAGTCATGCCCTTTGACATTTGCCTCTAGGGTCCCCATCTACGGCTCTGTAGTACCAACAGTTTCATTGCATCTTAGGTACTGTCACCTGGTAGTACTCTCCCCCACATGAGTTGTCCCATTCATAGCACCCTTTTTCACTTTGACACTCATGTTGTTTTTCAACCCTTTAGGGATGGGAGTCCCGATAGTCTTACATCATGCTGTGAATCAGCCACATAGTCCTTCTCCTCATTTTTCTAGCTTTCCCGCTGGACTCCCAGATTATCTCTTCAAGGTTCTATTTTGAATTCACCTCCGCAGTATCATGAACCCTCCATTTCATCCACGCATCAGTTTGCCCCTCTGCAAATTTCCCTCCATTTCACCTACCTCATATAGAAACCCACCCATGGGCCCCCCACCCTCCACCAGTTCTCCAAGCAAATTGTACCATAATCGGACCAGCCATATTACATCGGGGCACTCATTTTTTTATTTGTACACTCATCCCAAATTATTCGTTATTTTGTAAATTGTAAAAAGCCTTTGTTTCTAGCATTTACATATCCTTTTGTTGTCACCTTTGACGACCTTCTTCCCATTTTTTCCAAATGCAACCCACGTTGCCCTTGGTTGGGGCACTCCTTATCATCTACCCCTGTTGACATCATCCATATACTCTAATTATCCCACAAGCCACTTACCTCTGCCCTCTGAGTTTGTTCACTTTGTCCCACCTCTGGCACAACTTGTCCCATGTCTTGTTGTCCCCCTGACACTCGACCTCGTTGAATGGTTGCAGCCACTTATACTTCTCATATACCCCCAACCAAGGGCAGTCTCAAGTATTCATACATCTTGACTTCATCCATGTACATCCTCCAGTTCCTAACCTCACCTAGTATATTTCACGGAGCCCTTTGCTTCTTGGAGTTGCGTCCTCCTTTTTGTCGACATCAACACAGTTTCCAGAAGGACGACAATATCTTGACTCTCATTACCCTTCCAATGAGAGGTCTCGGATGGCACAGGGAGAACCACAATTGCTCCCTACTGTCATTGACCCCCGTAACATTTGACTTCAACACTTTCTCATGTTAAGGTGGGTCTTACTTTGTGACTATTGCAGTTATTTCTTATATTTTCCGAAGACCTATGAACTTGGTTGGGCTATCAATGCCTACAGAATCCGTGATATTTATTACAGATGTCACTGCCTACTGTTCAGAGTATGTTCCTCCATAGAATTGTCTTTTGCCTTTATCTCGACTTCCCTCAAGGGTTCTACAGTTGTCTACATCAACACACCATTCCTTTTTGAGTTACATGACACGAGCATGGGGCATGCCTGCCTCATTTGTACATAGTTTATTTTTACACACCTTATGGAAGGTTAGGTTCTACAGGTTTCCTTATCCCTCCAATGGGTAACTCTTGACAATCCCACTATCACTCTCTCTTACAATGACACTCTCAGTAGAGGAAACATTGATAAATTTCGACTATACGTATGCTCCTAACTTCATCCATCAGGGGGCATCTGTTATCACTGAAATTTCGTCCGCAAATGGTTACAAGAATCCATCATCGTCAAACAGTTATGAGGTCACCCATGGACCAAAATTACCACAAAATCATTTCCAAAAAGGGTCAAAAACTATACAACCAGTGATAAAATTAAAATGCGCTATGACTACACAGGGCACGGATGCACATGCACAAAACATAAATGCAGGAAAAACGCACATGCACTTGATGCACGACTGTGGTCACTAAAAGATGGGCACATCTAAGAATGGCACATTTATGAGATTGTTCGGCCTCCCACCCACTTCTGGTTCATCTTCCAAGTTGATTTGACACTCAAATCTAGACTGGATCCGACTGGATGGATGGTCAAAGACCTAAAAATTCCCTAATTAGCCTCTTTTCACACTACAAGCTAGTTCCACAGTACCTGAAAGAGGTGTTAAAAAACAAGGCCATGGGTGCACTTCATTTTTAAGGAATTCAATAGAAAAGTTACGCTACTACTATTCTCTTGAGGAATCCTCTATTCTCATCAAGAGTATACTAGCACCATTACATTGGGCAATCCATATCACCCCTTGAGTGGATTATCTTGGAATTCTTTCACCATTTTCATTCAAAGTTGTAATAAGAGCTTATTTGTGGGGGTCCAAGATCCCTCCCTTGGAGGAAGAAGGGACTCATATTCCTCTTTCTTCTTGGTGTTTTCTTTCACTAATATCAACCTTACCATTGGTGACATGAGTCTTATTGGTTTTTTTGTTCTTATGTCCCTATGCTCACTAGTTTAGTTTTTATTTTATTTGTTAGATTAATTCTTAGTTGTTCTTTTATATTTATTTCTCTAACCCTTTTCCTTTATAGCTGTCATGCTTAGCAAACCCAACTAAGCTTGTAAGCACCTCTGTTTTTCTCATCTAGGTGGCAAAAGAGGCGCAACACTTGGTACATGATTTGATTCACTTGTTTATGGTACATGTTTATTGCAGGTTGGTGCATGGTTGATGCACTTGTTTATGGTACATGTTGATTATAGGTTGAGGTACAGGTTGATGCATGGTTGATGCATGGTTCAGATTTATTGGTACAGGTTTACAGTGGTATATCTCACAGTGATAGTGTGAGAGTGGTTCCATCATTCTACTTCTATTTCAGGGTGGTAGGACGGGGCAATGATAGGTGGTTGTAGCCACTTCCCGGTTGTATCTGGAGAACATTGGTGGTTGTATCCTCCTTCTGGTTGTAGCCAGAGAATTGGGGAGTTGGAGCTTCCCTCACTTTGTAGCCTGAGAAACTAGGGGGTTGGAGCCTCCTTCCAGTTGCAGTTGGAAAACAAAGGAAGTTGATGCTTTCAATGAAAGTAATTCTTCAAGACATATAAGAAAAATAATTCCATGGTTTTCTCCTGACTTGGGTTTCCACGTAAAACACCGGTGTACTGTGTATGTGTGTGATTGTTTATTTCTTACTGCTCATTATTGGATAATAATTCTACATTGATATAACATTTGAAGAAAAAAGATTTTAATTATGCTATTACTGATTCACCCCCCGTCTTAGTAATCCAACAATTGGTATTAGAGCAGGTTCCTTCAGAAATCAGTTTAACCACTGAAAGGTATATCATGGAGAGTACCAACTCGTATAAAAATGGAATACCACAATTTGATGGACAAAAGTAAGATTTTTGGAGCATAAGGATGAAGGCATATATACAGGCACAGGGAATTCAAGTTTGGCAATCAATTGTAGATGGATACACAGCACCAACAGTTCCCCCAACAAATGACAAAGCAGTGAAACTCGATGAGAATAATTTCAAAGCCATAAATGCACTTTTGAATGGTCTCAGTGATACGGTATTCACCAAAGTTTCACATTGTAAATCTGCTAAAGATATTTGGGACAAGATTTGAAATATTTATGAAGGAGATTCAAAAGTTAAAGCAGAAAAGCTTCAAACTTACAAACGTCAGGTCGAACAACTAAAAATGAAGGAAGATGAAGATATCACAACCTACTTCTTACGAATCGATGAAACAGTGAATGCAATCATAGGATTGGGAGAAGAAATTGAAGAATTTGTAATTGTTCAAAAGGTACTAAGATCTCTTCCTATGATATTCAACCCTAAGATATCATCACTAGAAGAAAGATCGGATCTAAACTCAATAAGCATGGATGAATTGCATGGAATCTTCACAGCATATGAGATGAGAACTGAATAGGAAAATCCAGGTGTAAAATAAGTAGCCTTCAAAGCATCTAAAAGATCAAAGAAAAATAAAAAGGAACAAGAAGAATATAGCAGCAACAGTCATGTCTCGGAAGATGATGAAGAAGTGGCCAACTTCGTCAAAAGACTGAACAAGGGAACCAACGGTAGGTACAGAGGTAAGCTTCCTTTAATTTGTTTTAATTGTGATGGTATTGATC
>JZKD02S1896504.1:0-10382 GCA_000966675.3 Picea glauca | reverse complement strand
TATCTATATTTAGACGTTGACCCAGATCTTGACAATGTCCAAAATAATGAAACCTATCATGACTTGTTTTTTTTCTTCTATTATTCATTATCTTTAACCTACACATAGATATTGATTAATCGACTCACATAAAGAAGATTACTTTTTAGATTAATGAAATCAAATCTAATACCTACTCTTCCAACCTCAAGGAAATTCATATTAGCAAAGAAAACAAACTGCAAAAGAAAAATTGTAAATGAAATGAATGTAAATGATGTTCTCTTTGCAGTGCATTTTCTGATCTCCAACCCTTCCCCAAAAATATAGAATATAACCCTACTCAGAATATGATTTTATCTAACACTCCAAAGGGTGCACTGTAATCTCACATATTTCTACCTCAAACAGTCATTTCAACTCGGGTGTACTGCAATATCATGATGTATGGGCCTCCAAATGCTTCATTGCGATCTCATTATCTATCTACCTCCAAATGGTCCTTTCAATTTAGGTGCACTACAATCTCATAATATCTAAGCCTCCAAACAATCATAATATCAATTTTAGTAGGTTCCATTCCTCCAAATATCTTGTCACCAGACCCAAATATTGACGTAGACCATGACCTAGACCACCACATAGAGTTAGATCTATATTTGGATGTTGACCTAAAGCTTGACATCGACCATGAAATAGACCCCCTTAGATAAATATAAACCTATGCATAAATTATACTCAATTCTTAACCCTATATTAACTCGAGCCTGAGTGCACTATGCATATACCTTGTGTACAACCCTTGCACCCACATCACCCACATCTTGGTGCTCTAACCATTTATATATCGTTGAAAAAACTTTCAATCCTAACCCCTTAGGCTTTATTTTTCCCCATTCCCATACACATATTTATTCGTACAAATGGTTGGTGTATATTAAATGTTATATCTGTTGCATTAAGAGTGTACATGTGCTCCCATGACTTGATTGAGTTGTTCATTTATGGTCATCATGAATGTACACATGATTTAGTGCACACATGTTCTAGGAACACGTGTGTGCTCCTGATGGGAATTTTTTGGTGCCAAGCACACCCCACCTCATATATCCCATGGTTGAGAAAACACCGCAACAACTTCATACAAAAAAAACCCACACAGACATGTTTTACTTATTTCATTGTTCTTGTTATATTGATAAATACTTTTGTGCTATTGCCAGACCATTCCAAGAAAATTTGGAAGACAACTTTTTGAAGTGCAATTGGAATTGATGTTTGTATCTAATTGTATCCTCTTGGAATTGGAAGAGAATTTTTTCCAAGTGCAATTGGAATTTTTGTTTGTATCTTCTTGGAATTCGAAAAAGAATTTTTCGAAGTGCGATTGGAATTGTTGTTTATATCTTCTTGTTTTTCTTTGACTTGGAAGACAATTTTTTCTAAGTGCAATTGGAATTGTTGTTTGTATATTCCCGTGTCTTCTTGGAATTTGAAGAAAAATTTGTCCAAGTGAAATTGGAATTGGAATTGGAATCATTAAATATGTCTTCTTTATTAATACAAAAAACATTTCTTGTAACACACCCAACCTTAAACCTATTGGGCTATGCCACACATAAAATCTTGCAAAACTTTATATATTGTAACATCCTAATACCGCCTAGGATGGGGCCATGCCAATCCATAAACATAATAATTCCATATGTACATATTTATAACTTTAAACAAACAAATGAATTATGCCAATATACAGATTCACGCAAAAAGAATAGTAAAAGTATACATGCAACATACAGAGGAAAATCCCATAAACATAATGCATGTATAAATACACAGCATGTAATTCACACAGAATTGATACTTATATTTTAATATATGGACACCAACTACATGCAGAACTTCCACGATCCTCCCAGCCTTATACCACATTGATCAGAACTCTCAGCAGTGGGTCACCCCCGAGATGGGACTAAACTCCACATGAGTAAAGGGGTTCCTAGATAGACTGAGACAATATAGACAACAGGAAGGATTGCATCCCAGGATACTACCAGCCTATAGTCTCTCATTCCCCCCATTCTTTTCGCACCCTAGGAAGTGTGCCCCTTCTCTGCTCATCAGTCCTTCAGTGGCCCCACTTCTCTTTAGCAATAGGTCGTACCAGGTCCATTTGGCCTTTACTATATCTATGGCTGGATTCTGGAGTTTCTTGATATTCTAGTACATTATGCACACTAGATGCACTTGAAAAGCACCTTCATGCTCCACCTGAATCACATTCCAATCAACAACATGATTAGCATTAGGTACACATTTTTTGAGCAATGATACATGGAATACATTATCAATAGACATTGATGCAGGCAATGTAATATTATATGCTACAGGCCCAATCCTCTCCATGATTTCAAATGGCCCACAATAACGTGCTACCAACTTTCAACAATTTCCCAACTTTAGGGAACTTTTGTTGCCCTTCACTTTCAGGAATACATGATCATCAACATTAAATTCCTTGTGAATTCTTCCCTTATAAACATAGCTTAAGAAGCCTTTAAATTCTTCTTTATTTTTGACATCTACTCTTCCATTTCCCTGAGCAAATTTAGGCCAACCACTTCTTTGTCTGCTGGGTTGTCCCAGCTTACTAGTGTGTTGCACCTTCTGCCATAAATTGCCTCAAATGGGATTATCTTTAGAGATGCTTGGTACCCATTGTTTTAAGAAAACTCTACCAAGTGTAGGTAGATGGTTTATCCATCACATACATCCTTAACATATCCTCAATCACTTGATTCACCCTCTATATTTTCTCATTAGACTATGTATGACAAGTTGTGCTAAAATTCAAATTTGTTCCAAATCCTTTGAATAATCCTTTCCAGAACTTTGAGGTAAACTTTGGATCCCTATCAGACACACTTGTCTTAGGTATTCCATGCAATCGATAAATTTCCCTCATATAAATATCAACAACATTAGTTTCCTTGTGAGTGAGTTTCACTGGAATGCAATGGTCAGCTTTGGTAAGCTTGTCCACCACTACCATGATAGAATCATGCTACTTGCTTGTTCTAGGAAGTTTGGTAATGAATTCCATTTTTACCACTTCCCATTTCCACTCATGGATGGGTAATGGATGCAACAACCCAGCTGGGTGTCTATTCTCAAACTTGACCTTTTGACACTCCAAACATTTGTCAATGTACCCAACCACTTTTTTCTTGATGCTTGACCAAAAATATTGGCTCTTGACAACTACAATTGTTTTTTGATACCCTGGGTGTCCAACATAAGGTACATTATGCATTTCTCTCAATATCATATTTTTCAATTCTTGGGAATTGTGTACATAAGTTTTTCTTTTGTACATGAGAATTGCATCATTTCCAAGCTTGTAGTCCTCAATTTTCTACTGCAAAATACATTTTTGTAATTTTTCCATTAATTCCATGTAATGCAAATATGATTTTGTAGCCTCTAAGATTCTTTGCTTCAAATCTTATTGGTACATGTTGATGGTTGTAGCAAGAAACTCATGCACTCTTCTATTGAGTGCATCAACCACCTTATTCTCTTTCATTTTGATATGATTTATATCAAATTCATATTCACTGAGAAATTCCAACCACTTTCTTCGTCTGGTATTTAGAATTGGTTTTCCGAATAAATATTTTATACCATGATGATCTATCCTCGGATCGAACCTTTTCCCCATGAGGTAGTTCCTCCACTTCTTCAAGGAATGCACTATGTCTTCCAACTCCAAATCATGAGTGGCATAATGTCTTTCATGCTCCTTCAACTTCCATGATTCATAACATACAACATACCCATTTTGACTAAGGAATCCATCAAGTCCTTATTTACATGCATCTGTGCATACCATGAAATGTTCATTTGGATCAACAATCTTTAGAATTGGAGCACTAGTTAATAATTTCTTCAAGTGTTGGAAACTATTTTCACACTCCAATGTCCATTGAAACTTCACTCCCTTATTTTGCAAGGAACTAATTGGGTGTGCAATCTTTGAGAATCCTGCAATAAATATTCTATAGAAGCATGCAAGGTGCATGAATGATCTTACTTCTATTCCATTATTAGGTGACGACCATCCTCTAATGCCCTCAATATTTTCAGGATACACTATTATCCCTTCCTCAGATATGATATGCCCCAAATAATGAATTTGGTTCTGATAAAATGAGCACTTGCTCAATTTGGAATACAATTGATGCTCCTTTAATACTTGTACTACCATATTCAAGTGTTTCTTATTCTCTTCGTCTGACTTGGAATATATAAGAATGTCATCCAAAAATATAATGACAAACTTATCTAAGTATTCTCTAAAAATACCATTCATTAAAAAAGTGAAGACAGTCGGTGTATTTGATGACCCAAATGGCACCACTGTGAACTCATAATGGCCATACATTGTTCTGAAATCAGTCTTGTTTATGTCTTCATCTTTAATTCTTACCTGATGATAACCTCATTTGTGATCAATCTTTGAAAATATTTGTTCATTCTTCAACTAATCAAACATTTCATAGATCCTCGGAAAAGGATACGTATTCTTAATAGTTACCTTGTTCAATGGTCTGAACTCCATCCAGAGTCTCAAAGTTCCATCCTTTTTATTCACAAATAAAACCGAGGAACCCCAAGGTGACACACTTGGGCGTATATATCCCTTCTTCAGAATCTCTTCAAGTTGCATTTGTAAATCGTTAAGTTATGTTGTACTCATCCTATAAGGAGTCTTTAATACTAGAGTTTCTCCAGGAATCAGATTTATGGAGAAATCAATGTCTCTTTTAGGGGGTAATCCTGGTATTTCTTTAAACACATCTTCAAACTCTTTTAGGACTTCATAATATTCAACATTTGACACCTTATCTTTAGGTGTTTCTTCCATATGAGCTACAAATATTTGACATACATTTCTGTAACACTTCTTTAGCTACAATTCTGAAATTTCTCTAACAGTTATTGCCCTGCAAATTCCCTACACTATCCTTAGGTTCCCTTCTTCATCCCAGCAAGTAAATGATTTATTATAACCATCTAAGATAGCATGGTATTATTCCAACCAATCCATATCAATTAGATAGTCATAGGAACCTAAAGGAAAGATGTTCAAATATTCCCTAGTATCCAATCCATTCATGTCCACTGAACATGACTTAACCATCTCATTAACTTTTCTTTTAGCTCTGGTAGCTAGTTTCACCAACCAATATTTTGCATGCTTGCTTCTTGGAAAATGAAATATTTCCACCATATTAGGATCTATATAACTATGACTAGCTCCTGAATCAATTAAAATTGTAATGGTTTGGTTGTTGATCATACATTCCACTTCAATCATGTGTAATTGAAACTCAAATTGCTTGTTGTCAAGGGCTGCATAGATCCCAAGTACATTTCTTCCCATGTCCTCCATTGTTTCAATTTGTTGTACAATATGAACAACTCTCACTTTTTCACTCATGGGAGGAAAATATCTATACATATGATTTCCTTGACAATGCCAACATTTAATAGGTGGTTTCCTTAGCATTTTCCTCGATGTCTCAATTGTTATGGGCTCTTTAGAAGCTCGTTGTCCCTAAGGACTATTTCTGAAGAATGGTGGCTTATTACCCTTATTCCTTTGTTCCACCTTGAACTTCTTCTTGTCTTCCCAATATTTTTGGAAAGTTGGATTTCCTTTGTGTTGATCATATAAGCATTTATCTCGCCTTATGGTATCCTCCAAAGTTTTGGGATCATCATATTGTATCTTGTCATCGATGAATGATGGACACCCGCTCAAATACCTTTGAATCTTAACTATCTCATCCTTTATAAGGATACATACTTTAACAATTCTAAAAACCTTCTTTCATATTCATCAATGGTCATACTCCCAAGCCTGAGTTCAAAGAACTCCTTCATTTTGTTACCATAATATCTCTTAGTCAACCATTTCTTTTGAAAATATTTCTTGAATTCCTTCCAAGTAACATTTTTCTCTTCAATGTGTTTCACGTGCACAAGTTGGTCCCACCACATGGATGCCTTTCCCTTGAGCTGATAGATAGAAATTCTTCCTTTTGCATGTGAATAATAATTATGTAATTGAAAATAATTTCTCATGCCTAGCATCCATGTCTCTACATCTTCATCCTTCTTGTGCTCACCTTCAAACGTAGGAGGTTTGATTTTATTAATTTCTACTTGTCACTCATCGACCCCAGACCTCTTATTATGATTTCTAACAAGGGATGGAATTGAGCTACTGTGTTCTCTCCTAGTGGAATTCCTTGGGGAGCGATGGTGATGTCTGCTAGAACTTATTGTTCTACCTTTATCATCAGGAGACCCATGACTCCTAGATTTGCTTCAGCCATTCTCCTTATCCAATTTCTTTTCAATTTTGTCCAAGATCTACATTAACTTCCTATTGAAGTCCTCTTGTTTCTCCTTGTCTTTCATAATCCTTTCATTATCAACTTTTTGACTTTGTACATCCTTCTACAAATTTTTAATGGTCTCTACCATATTCAGGTCTTCATCCTTTCCTTCTCCATGTCCATTGGAGTTTGTTCCTTCATTACCCATATGGACATCCATCCCTCTAATATCACCTTCCTAGATGTAAGCCACCTCTATATATTCCATCCCTCTACACTCTGTGATGATCCTAATCTGATCTAGTTGTTGTTAACTCTACAAAATATGCAGCCAATAGAACTTTGTTAGGATGATTGTTTCAACAAATTCATAAAATTAAGCTTAATTTTTGTTCCATAATACATCATAATACTTTCTTCTAAATTTCCTAAAAATCTCCTTCCAAAGTCAATTTTATGAGTTAACACTTATTTTCTACTTTTCGAGACCTTTCCAACGCTTTCTTTCATGCTCAATTCTGAGTTTTGAGTAGGAAGTCATGAATATTTGAAAATTATCCTTCTTGGGAGGTAATCTCTATACAGTTTTTATTTCTCAGAGATGGATTGGCTCTCGAATCCATGATGGATCCTCTCTTCAGGTTTCTAGGCCTTCTTTGCTTCCTTAAGTGTAGTTCATAAATAAAAACGCAACAGATTCCTTCTCCAAGCCCCTTTTTTTCTTTAAAACAATTTTCAGACAGTAGTCATTTTTTCTTCAGCTGTCTATCACAGGTGACCATGAGCTATGACCAAGCGCTTAGCCACAAGGTGTTGTTCAGAGCTCCGAGACTTTGGACTTTGAAGTTTATACCTACTCCACACATTATTCCCTCTGAACGTCGAAGTGGCAGACTCCTCGAAGGGTATTTCTTTGGAGCTTTGGGATTCAGAGGTCTTACCTTCAGTACTCTTCAAAACATCCAAACATTGAACCAACAAAATTATGAACATATGCTTCTTTAGAGCTTCATGGATATGGTACTTCATAGATTTGAGCTTTGGAGGACTTTGCATCACAAAAGAACAATTCCCTCGAACGTCGAAGTGGCTAATTCTCCAAATTGTGCTTCTCCAGAGTTTTGGGACTTCGAGGCTTTAGAGCTTCGGGCTTCAGAAGTTCTTGCAACAACATACACACACTCTCCCAAACATTGAAATAGAGAACTCCCGAAGAAGCTCTCTGGAGGTTTCTTCTTCAAAGGTTCTTGCAACAACATACTCCCACATCTCCAAATGTTTAATATTTGAACTTCTAGAGCCTTATATTCCATCATGCACTAGGGGGGTGCTACATGTTGAAAATATAAAGATGACACGTGGATTAATCTATGATTGACACGTGTCGAGCTCCAATTGGCACATAAGGTATGTTAAAAGAATGACTCAATATGACACATGGAGAGCATCAAGTGGGTTCACGTCACCCTAGGTGACATCTGCATGTCACATCACTCTAGCGCTCCGGGACTTCGGAACCCCAGGCTTCAGAGGCTTCTTCTACAACATCATTCAAAACTCTTGAAAGTCAAATTTTATAACATGCCCACATCACTCTAGGTGACATCATCATGCCACATCACTCTGATGCTCTAGAACTTCAGAGAAATTCTCAGCACAACACAACACATCTCTCAAACATCAAATTTCCAAACAGGTCCATGTTACACTGGCGATATGGAACTTCGACACTTTAGGCTTAGGAATATTTCACACCAACATATTTTATAACTCTCGAATGTCAAAATTATGAATAGGTGTTCCCCGGAGCTTCAAGACTACAATGCTCTAGGACTTCAAAAATCCAGGCTTGAACGGATTTCGCTGTTGAACACCACCCCACCCTCAAAATGCCTAACGTTGAAATTTTGAACACTTTCTAATCTTGGGACACATGTCCCCAAACATGAATGGTCCAAATTGGTTCCAAAATTCGGGACTTCGGGAAAAAATCCACTCCGTGCAACCAAAACCATATTTCCATGAATCTTGAAATGTTGAATCACTTGGGGGATCTAACAGTTCACCTTCTCCCAAGTGATCTGTGATGTATATTCACTCTAGGACTTCAGGGCTTCGGTTAATTTTCCTCCTTTTTGTCAGAGACTTGAAAACTTTTGAAGCAACTAAGTTCGAAGGACTTGACGGGTTAAAAACCATGCTACTTCTCCCGATTTGACGAGTGTGAGGGATCTGTCTTCTCCCGAACAGATCCAATTATCCAAATCTAAAATTTGTGTCCCAAAACCACAGTTGTTGTGGTTTCTTTCCTCTGCTGGATTTCTCAAGCTTCTCCTGATCTTCTTAACATAGTCAAGGTGTTCTCTCAGCGCCCTCCTGGCACTCTGTAACTTAAATTCTCTGTTAAATTTCACTACAATTTCAACTTACATGGACCATCCATGCTCAGTGTTGGAAACTGGAGCTTTGATACCAAATTGTAACACACCCAGCCTAAAACCTGCTAGGCTATGCCACACATAAACTCTTGTGAAACTTTATAAATTATAACATCCGCAGACTACCCAGGTCGGGGCCATGCCACTCCATAAAAATAATAATTTGATCTGTATATATATATAAATTTAAACAGACAAATGCATTCTTCCAATATACATATTCATGTAGAAATAACAGTAAAAGTATACATGCAAAACCCATAAACATAAAGCATGTATAAATACACATCATGTAATTCAAACACAATTAATACTTATATTTTAATATATAGCCACCACCTACGTGCATACCTTCCACAATCCTCCCATCCTTAGACCACGCTGCTCAAAACTCTTAGCAGTGGTTCACCCTTGAGATGGGACTAAACTCCACCCGAGTAAAGGGGTTCCTAGATAGACTGATAAAATACAAACAATAGGAAGGATTTCATCCTAGGATCTAACTCAAACTACCATCCTATAGTCTCTCATTACCAACATCCATGTCCCACCCCAGGAAGTGTGCCCCTTCTCCCCTCAACAGTCCTTGGGCTACCCCACTCCCCTTCCAAGGCTTCAGCAACAAGCCAGAAAAGAAGTCTCAAAGAACTGTAGCTACAATTGGGCTCCCTCTGAAAATCACTTTCCCAACAATTCTCTCACCTGGAGAGAGTTTCTCACAAGACTGAAAACCTACCTCTTCAATCCCACAGGTCAGACAACTCGCTTCTTCAATCCAACTCTCTAGTCAACAAGGTACAATCTCAAGTGAAGGCAACAATAGAAAATGAGTATGGAACATGTGATGGAAGCAACCATGCTTAGGATAGGAACAGAGATGGCAGAAACATAAATCAATTAAGGAACAATATTGGCTCGAGTACAGTACAATACTGACTCGGGTACAATATGGGTATGCTACCATGTTGGCAAATGTTTAACAGATAGCGTATGCTTTTCATTGATGGCAAGTACAACAACGATGATGGCTTGAGTACAGCAGCGATGATCAACAGGCAAAGAGAAGACAAGTCCAGGAAGATCAAATGATTGAAGGCTCGAGAAGCATTGCTGATCATTGGATCCCATCCAAAATTCCCGACAGTATGAGGGTCATCAGATCTAAAGAAAGACAAGTAGAGGGCGTTGAAGAGGAGAATAGATCTCAGGCATAAGATCTGAGCGTAGGGTCCGACCACCATTGGATCGAGGAAAACCTACACGGTGTTTAAAAGTGTAAGGAGAAAAGGGGCTCACCAAATCCTGAAAGCAGGAGGACCATTCATCTCAGGGGATTATGTGGACCGTTGATCCGACTCCTTGTCGAAATTTCGTGGATCGCGAGTTAGAGATGTCAAAGATTATTGACATCAGAACCCAAATTTCACGATATGTGAAATCGCAATGTAATCTGAGCCGTCAGATTAAGATTGAATCTGAACCGTTGATTCCAGTCAATGGAGAGGCATCGGGGATCAGGACTTTGAAATGACAAAGTCACTTGACATCAAGAACCCCG
>JZKD02S1896493.1:3726-31069 GCA_000966675.3 Picea glauca | reverse complement strand
CTTTCTCCATGAGAATTCCTCTCCTTTTATAAGCTAAAGAAGATAAGGTGAGGAGGTTAGGATGATCCCACTAAATCATGAAAGCGAGTAAGATCCAAACTATTCGGATGCCACCACACCCAAGAAGCTTCTCCTTCTAGAAAATTCGAGAAACCGTACGTTTTTCCCACGTGCTGGAATGTCCGCACCCTATCTATATAGCAACCTGTGGACTGTTCGCACCCTGGCTATATAGCAACCTGCGGGAATTTGTCATTCTCGCACCCTGCCTATATAGCAACCTGCAGACATTTCTTTTTATAAGGTTTTTTACATAGGAAAATGTAACTTTTTTTCCTCAGGAAAATTTTATCTTCCTTCTCTCTTCAGGAACTCAGGCCACTGTGACCCCTCTAAAGGCAATAGATAGGTTTACATCATTAACGATCATACAGATGACGAAAATAATGTGTAACACCCGTAGGCTGACAAGTGTCTTTGCACACCCGACTATGCTCTCACCGCCTCCCGTAACCGGTCCCAGTCATGGTCTCTCCAATGGACCATCATGCTGTTGTATACTCTTTTGATCACCTGCATCCACACATAAACATTTGATTAGCCTCATCATCCAGAAAAAAAACATAAAAATAGAAAAAATTACAAACCCCTAGACTTGCCCATAGTGCGTGGCTTTCACCCAGACAGGTGTGCACTTGTTCTTTGCATAGTTGCGCACACATGTGTAGTTGTCTGAGAAAAAAATGCACATGAGTGTGCAACTGTCAGTTCGACGGGCATGCATCTCATGTGCACTTGTTTTCCCAACCCTCTCACCCACATGCGCAGTTGTGTCAAGCACAACCGCACATTATGCATAGGAAATTGAGTAGTACCCATGCACATATGTGCAAGTATTTCTCCTTTTCCCATGCACTGGTGGGCCCCTACCCTTAAAATCCCTTGTATGGCCCTTTGTACAACCCCTTTCTACAAACAAGGAATTTTACAAGGTATAGGGTGATAGGACCACTAACCTGTCTCTCTCCACTCCCGAATCGGTAGCCTCACACTCCTGCAATCTCCAAACCTACTCATAGCTATCTCATCAATTCAATAACAGTGACAGGTACAAATGAGGTGGTATTATGGGCCCACCAACCATATATATCCCCTTTTTCCCAACTTCCACACTCTGTTACAGGATCCCAAAGCCTCTGTTTTCCGATCCATTTTCAACCACTGGATCCTGGTCTCGCCATATACACATTCACATTCCTTGGGTCATCATATGCACTTGGCCTTGGAGGAGCCTTTTTCTCACATCATTTTTAGTTACATGTACTCACTTTCAATTTTATCAAATAGTTGTTATATGTTCTTTATCATCAGATATTGTTCACATCGGGTATTTTCTTTTTATGTGTACAAGTATTTGTTCCACAAAATCTACAACCCCTTCAGGTATATGTTTGAAACTAGAATGTAATTCTTCCCTTTGTAAATCAATTGCATATCCTTGTCACACCCTTTGACATTTACCTTTAGGGTCCTTACATCCAGCTCTGTAGTACCTTTACCTCTGCCACATTTGGGTACTGTGAACTGGTAGCACTCCCCCCCACATGAGTTGTCCCATTCATAGTTCCCCTTGGAAACTTGACACTCATGTTGATTTCACCCCCTAGGGATGGGAGTCCCGATAGTCTTATGCACTTCCGAGAATGAACCCCATACTTCTTCTCATCATATAGCTACCTTTCCCAATGGACTCCCAGGTCATATCATCTTGGTTCTATTGACTGCACCTCCATAGTTTCATTAGCCAGCCACATCAACCATCATTTTTCCCATCTACAGATTTTCCTCCATCCATATACCTAATACAAAAACTCACCCATGGGGACCCCAACCTCCACCAGTTCTCTTTCACCAACTTGCACCTTAATAGGCCAAGCCATCTTTCATTGGGGCACCCGTTTCTATATCTGTATGCTCAATACAAATTATTCTTTATTTCTTTGGTAATTGTAAAAAGTCTTTGTTTCCAACATATTCTTAGCTTTTTCATCATCATCCTTGATGGCCTTCTTTTCTTGGCAAAGCAACCCATGTCACCCTTGGTTGGGGCATCCACTCTTTTTTCATTCTGACATTGTTCACAAACCCTGAGTATCCAAAATCCATGTACCCATGATCTCTCAGTTTGTCCACTTTGTTAGCCTCTGGCACATTTTAATCCCATATCTATTTGTCCCCCTGACTCAAGATTCAATTTTGTGGTTGCTGCCAGTCATCCTTATAAAATTCCCCAACCAAGGGTAGTCTTGAGTCTCACAACATCTCGACTTCGTTCATGTTACCCATCAGTATCTAATATCATCAATCACTCAGTGTATTCAATGAATCCCTTTGCTTCTCAGAGTCACGCCTCCCTTCCTATCGAAATCAACACAATTTCTGGAAGGGCGATAGTATCTTGGCTCTCATTACCTTTACAATGAAGAGTCTCAGATGACACAAAGAGAATCATCATTGCTCTTTGATTCTGTTGACCCCCATAACATTCGAATCAAAACTCTCATGTTATGGTGGGTCTTACTATGTGACTATTGCAGTTGCTTCATACCAGCCGAATACCTCTGAATTTTTTAGGCCATCAATGCCTACGAGTCATCGACAATTATTACAGTCGTCCTTGCCTCACTTCAGAGTTTGTTCACCATTCAGAAATATCACATGACATTATCAATCGCCCTTGAGGGTGCTGCAGTTATATACATCAACATACATCTTCAGTTAGGATCTCACATTTTGGTTTCATGACACGAGCATGGGGCATGCTTGCCTCGTTTATACACATATTTTCTTTTTTCTCCCTACAGAAAGGTTTGGATCCCACAATTTTCCCTCCCCCTCTGGCAGATCGCTCTTGCAGTTCCTCTCTTCACTCTTCATTACAATGGCAGTCTCAACAAAAGAAACATTGATGTATTTCATCTATACGTATGCTCCTAACCTCACACATCAGGGGGAATCTATTATCACTGAAAAATTGTCTGCAAAATTGCACACAAATGGTTAAGGAAAAATATCAATGCCAACAACGATTAGTCCACCTACAACACCAAAATTCATCCAGAAGGAAAAAAACTATATAATTGGGTCAAAAATTGAAGTGTGCAGATTCACCAAAGGAGGCATGCGCACAATGCACAACATGCGTGGGCCAACACAACCCTCAGTGCGCACTATGTGCCAAATGCATGACTGTCTGCGAGAATAACCACACACTTCTATGAATGATGCATTTATGGATCTTGTTGGCCCCTCAACCACTTCTAGTCTGACCCCCAACAGGATTTGACCTCATATCTGAGAAAAATCTAGCTTGGGGGCTGGTTAAGGGCTAGAGGGTGCCTTAAAAGGCCCCTTGTTCACACTATGAACCAATTACATTTTTCCATGAATGGATGGTATAAATAAGAGCCATTTGTGTGATAAGAAACCAATATCTTCAAAGTATTGTTATGCTGCAATAATTCTTCTTTGACAGTCCTCTTTTCTCTTTGAAGCCTTCAAGCACCATTGCAATAGGCCATTCCACCCACCTCTTGAGGGAATAGGCATTGTTTTTCTTCACCATTTGTCATTTCTTCCATTGTATGGAGAGAAGAGCTCTCAATTAGGGAACTCAAGAGCCCTCCCAAGGAGGAAGAGGGGACCCATAAGTCCTTACCTTTATCTATGATGTTTTTCCTACTAATCTATTGATCCATTGGTAGCATTATGTTGGTCATTGTTTGATTTTCATGGTTCTAAGTTTCTCAAACTTTCTAACATTTATGTCTTAGTTGTTTTTAGTTATATTTCTTTGTTTTCAAGTGTGTTTGGTTTGTCTAACTCATTCACAAACTTATGTCTTGTCTAGCAAGCTTATCTAGGCATGCAAGTGTTGTTTCTTTTCTCACAAAGTGACAAAACCAACACAATAGTTCTTTTCCTAAATTATTTGTTTCTTTAGTCTAAGGACCTAATCCACCTAAGTTGAGTTATTGAAGAAGTGGTTTGTGTGTGTTGTTTCTTTAGGGATTTTTTTTAGTGGTGTGATATCTGTGTGTAGATGACCTTAGGAAGTTAGTTAGTAGCTTCCTTGAATTGTTGATTTAAAGTGGCTAACCAATTGTTTCATTGGTCTTAAAGGGTCCAAGGCCTTTCGTCAATAAGAGTGGAGTCTCCACCTTCTCCTTAGAGGCATTGGTTAGACCAATTTGGCTCTTTTGAGACAAATGGTCTTATAGATATTGTAGAGCCTGAGATTGTAGAATCGAACGCTTCGACATCAAAGGTTACACATATCTGAAATATTGAAGTCAAAGGCTTTGTTAGACCTTGGAATCCTCCATTAACTAGACTGGATGATCTAGTTTTAGTGTATCTTCCAACTTCTGAGTTGGGAAACACTAAAAAATGTCCTTTTCAGTGTTTTTTTATGGAAGGAATCTCAAATTTTGTCAAGGTATAGGATCCCTACAACCCCCACTTAAGCTATTGTTGGGGAAGGGATCACACACCCTCACCTTTCATCCCATATGACTAATGTGACTCAAGCCACGACTACTGCATTAGTTAGTAGCTTTATGCCTCTGATTATTGGGTCCACTTAGCCTTTGAGTGTGACTCTATCATCATTATTTGTTTTTAATTCATTTTCATTTGGAATGTCATCGATAGACATGCAAAACGTTCTTTTTTACTT
Source organism: Picea glauca (assembly GCA_000966675.3). Classification (NCBI taxonomy): domain Eukaryota; kingdom Viridiplantae; phylum Streptophyta; class Pinopsida; order Pinales; family Pinaceae; genus Picea; species Picea glauca. The sequence goes on along the minus strand of JZKD02S1896493.1, from coordinate 26,331 downwards.
CCCAATAGATCATTCAAAACCCTAGTTTGGAAACATAGAGTTCTTCGACTTCCTTGCAAGGTTTTCCTTGGGCTGGGGAGCATATCCCTCCATCGTTCCCCTCGCTCATAAGAGGGTATTTTCCATATTTTGGGCCTAATCCTTTTGTGGGGTGGAGTGGTCTGATGAGCAGAGGATTTCAATCCTCTGGCTTGCCTTCAAGTTCAAACCCCTTCAAATTGTTTGGTGGTTTCAAAAGAAATCATTTTCCTTCATCTGGGTTGTCGTCTGAAGGAAACCTTTTCCAGAGTCAGTGGAATCTCGTGCAAGGGTATTTCCCTTCACATGGGACGTCGACAAGGGGAAACAAACCTTTCCAATTCTTTGGAAACTCGATGGGTGGAAGTTTTCCTCTTTTTAACCAGGGATCTCATGGTTTTTATCAGAACCCTGGCCAACGTGTGAGCTCTTCCTAGAAACCTGGTGCTAGTTACAACCCATGATTTTCTTTTCCAGTTGCCAACCAACCTGTGGATCCTAACTTGAGTATTTATAATTCAATGCTGCAACTAAGGCTTCCCTTTCTATCAATTTTGAACTTGCCATATTTATTGAAACTAATGAATGACTCAATGTGTCATGTTCTGAATTAGCCCCCGGTCCCCACCAAATTATCCTCGAACATTCCTAAGTTCAAAGGAAAAGTTGGAGAGGATCCAGGAAACCACATCATGACATTTCACCTATGGTGTTCATTGAATTTGTTGAATGATGACTCCATTCGATTATGACTCTTTCAATGCACTCTTATGGAAGTAGTTGCAAAGTGATATTTAAAACTATAGGGGTCAACTTTTCATACTTTTCATGATCTCGTGTTGGTCTTCCTCAATCACTTTCAAATTCCAATATGATATGAGGTTGGCATTGATTTATTGTCGATGCTAAGTTAAGACAAAGATACTCACATCTGAGATCATATCCGGGAGTGCCCGGAGGAAAACCAGAATGATCAAGGCCAATATTCCTCCTGATTTTCTCTTAGAATGGTTCTTGAAATCATTGTTCTCTTATATCTCCAAGGATGTCTCTATGTCAAGGGTAACCTCTAAGGAGGAACCCATATTTAGGGCCCAATAGTTGGACTTGATATATTGTTAGTTTGGGTTCATGTATGAAATTTTTTCAGATGCACCTCGGTCAAGTACTAACCCTATGAAATCCAAGTCTAGACCACATGCCGATGACATTATTGGTTCTGTCAATAGCACTATCATAGATCTAGTTGCAATCCAGATGAAATAGATGAATATCCATCAAACTATGATTGGTCAAGCCATGACTTCTATCGTTCCCACTATCTAGTTGCTGGATGTACACTATGTGCAATCAATGAATCCAAAGGGTACCCAATAGCTTAGAGTTAAGAATAAGGGTAAGGATAAAAAAGGAAGTGGGAACAATGGTAAACATTCTAATAAAACCTATTCTAATACTAGTGGGGCTAAGAAAGAGAATATGAAGGTGAAGTTTCCTTGTAAACTTTCTAAAGAAGATCACCTTACTCATCAGTGCCCCAAAAAGGAGGAAGCCCACCATTTTTTGACACAACATCCACCTGATGTGTTGACTAAACCATTCCCTCAAGAACAAAATATGGCGACAGGCTCTTCCATAGGTCTAGGAAATGCACAAGGGGTCACCCAAGATGCATCCTTTCAATAAGGTACCATGGTGTTCATCCATATTGTGTGATCAGACATCTGTGTGTTGACTAGGGCCTAGGATTATGGTAACCCTGAATTGTTTTCAAATGGAAAAGAAACTCTCAATCCTCATAATTCTCTTCACATAGAGAATCTTATGGGGGACACAATGCCATGCATGCTGAAAGGTGTGTATAAAAATTATTTGTACAAACCTAATGCTCAAGATGTGCCCAACTACTCTATTTTTGAGGAATTAGCTCAAACATCTTGTGTGACGTCGCCCCCCGAGGTGATCCAGAGTTTCCCTTCACAATGAAACAAGTAGGAGCTACCCATTCTTCAAGATTGCAAGTGATCAAGTTTGACACCACATATGTCAAGCCTTGCCTTCTCTATCACTTTTCCTTTTAGATTAATCTCATGTATTCCAAGAATGTTATCGGAAGGAATGTCGTTGATGATTGTGCTTCAACATGAATTATGTATTTGTCTTGTTGGAAAGCCATTGGATCTCCTAAGCTTTCTCTGTCTCCCACTTTTCTCACCACATTTGATGGATGCTCTTTCAGGACGCACAATATTATCCCCTCCTTCCCTGTCCAGTTAGGGAGGGAAACCATTTCAATAGAAATGGAAGTGGTTTATGCCCTGCTCGACTACAATTGTTGTTGGAAAGCCATTGTCTCTCCTGAGCTTGCTTTGTCTCCCACTTTTCTCACTACATTTTATGGATTCTCTTTCAGGCCACACAAGATTATCTCCTCTTTCCATATCCAGTTAGGGAGGCAAACCATTTCAATAGAAGTTGAAGTGGTTGACGCCCCGCTCGACTACAACCTTTTGTTAGGATGAAGTTGGAAATACACAATGACAACTGTCATATCCTCGGTCTTCCAAGTATTATTTTTCCCTCATGAAGGGAAAATCATAATGATTGACTATATTTCATTCATTCATTTTGAATCTGTGGCATCTATAGGATCCACAGTCTCATTATTTGGAAACTCTCATATGACAACTAAGAGCATTGGTTTTGGGATGTATCCTTCCTTTATGGGAACTTTCAACTTATCAGCACCAATTTTGTATATTGATGTTGTTCCAATTTGCTATTAGCAGTCAATATCTTCGATCACCATATATCAATTAAATTATTTTTGAATGTTGTACTTCGAGTATGCTTGTATTTTACCCTCTCCTTCTAATTCAATGGAAGGTATTGTTCATGTTGGGATGGCCATGAAACTATCTGCAAATGAGATAACTTACCAAGTGATTAAAAAAGATATTGTAGATATCGTTCCTACTCCCTCCTGGATAGAAGAATTGGATAATCTTACAGATCCCATCTTGGCCTTGAATTATTCTAACTCACCCGATTCGCTTGATATTGTTTTACCTTCTGACAAGGCTATCCTTGAGGCAATGACTAGGCCCGAATGACCCTAGGAGAACTTACATCATTGGTATTATTTCCCCCCAAATCTTATTAGAGTTGAGAAGGGAGAGTTTCTATCTATTTTTAGTGGATGTGATGATCATCGTATGAACCCCTTAGCTATGTATGGTGTGTGTGCTGAGGGAAACATGGAAACATATCTAAAACAATTCCAATCAAAATATATTGAAACCTTGGCATTGTGGAGAATGTGTTCATCGACATGGAATACTATCTAGAGGAGACCCCTACTTATACTGCCTTGTTCAAGAAATTTGAGATTGTAATTTCCTATTCATACGAACATAGGCCAAGCATAGACCTTTCTATAGTTGAACATGAAATATGAATGTATGAAAATGCAAAACTTGTTCAATAAAATTTGCAATTGGTTAACCTTAGAATGGAGACAACGATTAAGGCAGAGGTAGATAAACTACTCAAGGATGGTTTTATCTATTTGGTTTCCCTTACAAAATGGGTATCAAATCTCGTTCCAGTGGATAATAAGCAAGGAACCATTTGTTTTTGAATGGATTTTCAGGATCTAAATAAAGCTTGTCCCAAGGACAACTTTCCCACACCATTTATTGATCATATTATCGAAGAGTGTGGGAGAAGTGATATATTTTATTTTATGGAAAGATTCTCTAGCTATAACCATATCCATATCCGACTTGAGGACTAACACAAAACAACATTTTTATGTCCTTGAGGTACATTCACATATCAAAAGATTCTTTTCATCCTTAAAAATGTTGGGGCTATGTTTTAGCGGGCTATGTATTTCTCCTTTCATGATATCAAGCATATCGTTGAAGCCTATATTGATTACCTCGTTGCTCGCTCTCGCAAGAGAGAAGATAATCCGACTCACCTTTGACTTGTGTTTGAGAGATGTTGATATTACCGTATTCAATTGAATCCTAATAAGTACATATTTTGTGTCGTCTTGGGGAATTTGTTGGGATTCATTGTTTCCAATAAGGGGATCATGGTCGACCCGTTAAAGGTTGAGGAAATAATTTAATTACCCCCCCCACAAAATATTCGATAAATTCAAAGTTTGCAAGGAAAATCCAATTTCCTTCATCGATTATTGCTAAGTATTCTAACATCACCATGGTATTTATGTGCTTGTTGAGAAAGGGGGTCCCTTTCATCTAGGATGAGTTTGTGCAATGATATTTTGAGCACTCAAAAAGGATCTTGTTTCTGCCCCCTTGCTTAGTCCCCCAGACTATAGCGAATATTTCTTGTTGTATCTTGCAGCTAAAGAATCTAATGTCGATATGGTTCTAGTTTAGGAAGATGATGCACTCTAGGAGAATGTCATTTACTAACTCAGTCATGGTCTAATAGTTCATGAAATTAACTACTCGCATGTCGAGAAGATGGATTTGGAAGTTGTGCATGTTTTCCAGAGGCTTTGGTATTACATTCTTTTACACAAGACTACTGTAATCACTTAAGTCAATACATTCCAATATGTCCTAACATGATGAGTCATTGGGGGAAAATAAAATAAATGGATTTTTTGATTGTAGGAGTTTGAGTTGGACTTCATTTCGGCCAAGTCCAAAACATCGTCAATCTTTCTTGAACATATGTTCGAGTTTCCTTGGGAGGATGAGGACACTATTATCATAGACTCATTTCCTAATGGTCATATCTTCCTTATCTCTTCCAATGATCCTTGGTATGGGGATATCCTCATATATCTACAAACTTTGAAGTTCTATTCACATTATTTTCAAGATGAACGATGACATATTCTCCATTGGGTGAAGAATTATCTCATCATCGATGACACTCGATATCACCAGGGGATTGATTTGATCCTTTATCGGTGTTTAAATCATGAGGAAGCAGATAGTGTTTATAATGATTTCCACAATGGAGCATGTGGTAGTCATCTTTCTGGGTTGGAAACAACCCCAAAAAATGTGTGTGTTGAATAATTTTGGTTGACAATATTCAAATATTGCATTGAGGCAGTCAAAATGTCACCCTTGTCAAGTATTTTCTAGGAAAATGAAGGTGCATCTTACTCCTTTACTTACGATCATCATTGTGGACCCTTTCACCAACTAGGGGGTAGATTTTATGACATGCCACTTGCCTTCGACTAGGGGGAATCGTTACATTATCGTGGTCATCGACTACTTTACAAAGTGGGTAGAGGCCATGCCTACGTTTGCAAATGATGGTGAGATTGCAACAATCTTCATATTCAATCAAATTAATACTAGGTTCGAAGTTCCGAAAGAGATTGTCACTGACCATGGAAGTCACTTCTATACTCGAATGATGTAAGAATTGTTGGCATTATTGATTGTGAATTGTCATTGATGGCAACATGAATCAAACATGGACAATAATAAAAATTGCGCAGTCATATGTTGATGACAAGGAAGGAACATAGGAGTCCCTCAAATTACCAGATCATGAATAAGATCTCTCAGGTGGATCAATGTAAAAAATATCAAGAGAAATACCATTGCAGAGATCAGGCAGAAGTGAAAGGGGTTGAGGAGGAATCAGGTTCATTGATGTAGTTTTCGAGACAATCCAAGATCGTTAGATTGAAGTGGAACTAAAGGATGGGAGAAATTAAGTCTCAACCATCATATCAAGAGTGATAATCCTCAACCATAGATAAAATCCAATCATACTTCAAAACTTCTCCACTTTGGAAATCATTGGAGACAAGTATCTGGCTATGCCAATTGCAGGAATTAACAATAAATAACGAAGAACAATGTTGATCATTGGATCAAAATAAGAGCACGATCGAATGGTAAAGAACAAAGAACAATGTTGATCATTGGATCAAAATAAGACCACGATCAAATGGTAACGAATGAAAAAATGATGTTGATTGTTGGATCAAAATGAAATCATGATCAGACAACTCAGATAAGACAAAAACCAAAAATGGCTAAGTATCATATTCTATGGATATCGCTTAATTTGTTTTTTCTAAGTATGATTCATTATGGAGGTAATGGAAGTTGGGAATGCATTTTGATGACATCCTAGAAGAAATATGAGTTTATGAGTCCGAGATTCCGCAAGCTCGAGAAAAATAACTCAAAATTTTTCTAAGCATGATTCATTATGGAGGTAACTAAAGTTGGGCATGCATTTTGATGATAGCCTAAAAAACATGTGAGTCTGCAAGTCCGAGAGTCCGCAAACCCGAGAAAAATCACTTAAAATTTTTCTAAGTATAGGCTCATCTTGGAGGTTGCAAAAGTTGGGAGTGCATTTTGATGACACATGAGAAGACATGTGAGTCTGCAAGTCTGAGAGTCTGCGAACTCATCACATGAAATAATTCTAAGTAAAAGTCCATGTTTAAAATGAATAAGAATCATCCACTCAACGATTGATTATATCTTAATCATTGATTTGTCTAAAGTGCCTAGATGAAATAAGGACTGTACATCTCAACACCTGATTAAGTTCGCGCCGTTGATTTATTTGGATGATTAATTCATGATATTTGGTCCCCGCCAGATTTGAAGTAAAAATGGACCGTCCATATCACCGGGTGATTCAGTCATATCCGTTGGATCAAGATCTTCTCAAGAGTAAGGTAGGCCATTGGATCAACTCATGGGTGAAATCCCAACCATTTTTTGGTAAAAGGTAAAGTGGGTTGAAGGAAGCACATAGGTGCCTAAAACAATTATGCTTGAATAACAGATATATGCACATCGAAATCAATGGTCAATATTTAATCTTGATATCGATCCTATGGTAGTTGAGTCTCTATGAAACCAAAGATCGGTGCAATGAAGAAATTGACAGTTTTAATCAATTTCATGAAGGGTTTTCAGATTGATTGTTCCATAAGGAAGATTGACATGAGAAAGATAAAAACATAATTAATCGACAAGGGATTTGAAGTCGATTAAGTTAATTTTTATTACAGTCTATTGTGAATGAAGAGGGTACAATGGTTCATTGTCAAAAGACACAATGGTTCAAATTCACACCAGTTGGAAGATTATATAAACGAGAAAGAATGGTGAGAAGAAAGTGTCTCTATGGTCTACATCTGAAGATCAAAAACATATGCATAGTCCAAGGAAGAAAGAAGAAGATACTTATGAAGTGAGGGTGGAAGGGAAGAGAAAGGAATCATTAGTATCCTTTTCTAATTAAAGTGTAAAAACAAGGAGTTGGTGCTTCCTAGGGTTGGTGCCCTTAAACCAAAGAGTTGGTGCTTCCTAGGGTTGGAGCCATAAAACCAGGGAGTTGGTGCTTCCTAGGGTTGGTGCCCTAAAGCAAGGGAGTTGGTGCTTCCTATGGTTGGTTCCCTGAACAAGGTGATTGTTGTCTCCTAGAGTTGGTGCTCTAAATCAATTTTCATATAAAACTTATAATTTGTAATTTAAGTTTATACTTATTGATGTTATTTACTAAAGTTTCTTGTTGATCAATAAAGTTAATATGTAATTATTTAAAGATTGTGAAAAGTTTTTAATGTTGATTCACCACCCCCTATCAGTATTAAACCATATTCCAACATGAATTAACATCAAAATTAGATTTAAAGCATGAACATTTGTCTTCTTATTACCCTTTGGTGAATGGTCAAGTAGAGGTTGTCAACAAGTCTCTCAAGACCATACTTCAATGAACTATCAATGCAAGAAAATCAAATTGGCTCTTGATGCTTTACCTGACATTATGCACGTATCAAACTTTGGTCAAGACTATTATGGGCTTCTTACATTTCCAACTTGTTCACAGGGTGGAGGAATTTCTACAGATTGAATGTAAAATACCTTCACTAAAGATTGATATTGAGCTTCTTCCTAGCATGACAGAGTTAGAATTGCACCTTGTTCACTTGGAACATATTGATGAGCAACATCATGATGCTTCCATAGTGAATGAGGCACACAAAAAGTGTGTTAAGATTCAATATGATAAGTTTGTTTTCCCAAGGATGTTGTCTGAGGGATATCTTGTCTTATTCTATGACTAATACAAGGATACTTTAAGGACAGGGAAATTCAGTCCAATGTGGCATGACCCTTATATTGTGATTCATGCCCTACAAATAAGAGCTTATGAGTTAGTGGATTATGAGGGTAAAGTGTTTTTATAGAAAAAAATGGGCTCTATCTCAAGAGGTACTACGCTTGAGCGTTCATGCTTATGCGTCTTCCCCTTTGTAATTATTGTATATTGGTATTGTTTAGGATTAGTTGTAGTTCACTTTTTCATTTTGGTTTTCTTATCATGCTTCTGCTTGATTGGAAGATGTCACAAGAGTCTTTAGTATTCATAGGGTTCACAAATGGTTTTATCCATCTCACTCAGAACCTTTCGTCCGCGCTTGGGTGATTTATAAGCATGTGGGCCAATTGGTAACTTATAGAGGCACTTTTCCTGTTCTAACAACCAACAATGTGGCCGAGTATAACGCCGTGATTGAGTTTCTTAGAGATGCCATTTTTCATGGTATCTAATCTCTTGAGGTTCTCCTAGATTCCCAATTGGCGGTGTCACATTTGAATGGTGAATACTGTTTTCGTGATCCCACACTTCTCCGACGGTTCATTCGGGTATGTCTTCTAGAATGTTCTTTTTATTACATTCATGTTTCTAGAAGTTCTAACATAGTGCCTGATGCCTATTCTAATTATGTATTATATCATAATTTGTTCCATACTTAAATAAAAAAAATCACACACATACACATGCATATAAAATAATTCCATTTTCACATATTGTATAAGTACGTTGAGGCAAAAAGTTGTATATATTTTTTAAATATCCATTAAGTACAAAAATATGGGTTGATAATACAAAAAAGAGATTTTAGCCATGAATGTCTATCTTTGTAGACCACTACATAATAATACATAGAGTCTATCATGAAGGACTTTCCCATGCATGTGTATCACGATAAAATACAATGACATTGGCCAAACAATGGAAGAGTTGCACTAAAGCCTATGGCACTTTGACGACCTGTCACTGCATCTTCTCTAGCAAGTCCTCGATTTGGATCATAGGGACCTGGTAAGTAAGATGGTCCAGGTTCCCCTGGAAATTATGTAAGGCTCTCTCAACATCCCCTTTGGGATGGTCTGCATCACGTCCTTTGCATTTATGATGAGGGAATCCCTATGTTCGCTTCGGTCCAATATCTTCCATTTGATGCATTTTTTTAGAATCACTACCCATGCCAAAAGCATTTTTGTCTTGGTTTGCTTCTTGAGATATGTTAAATAAAATATATAAAAATTTAATAACTTTAAAAAGTGTTACCTATGTCACCTAGTGCATAGTTGGGTGGAACGAGCATATCTGGATCTTGACTAAAGTTTATTCTCTCACAAGGATAGTCATCTATGGTGATGATTTTCCACTCCGACTAATGAAAGAAATCATCATTGTATGGGTTTGGAAAACAACCACCCCCGATTCATTGTATGATCCCTACCCATCGTGTCATACATGGCTCTCTAAGATTGTGTGACTCCATGTGAGCTCTAGGACTGATAGTTGGCATTCTTTTGAAGAAGAAGGTGCAAAGTATGTTATCGTAACCAAAGTTTTTCATCTTTCCCAGCTTACATTCTTTCAGCTGAGTTTCCATACAATGCAACAATGAGGAACTCTAGTCATATATTGTCGACCTCAAACATTCCACTGTGTAGAACATATGTGGTTGGTATGCATGATGTAGTGCTCTTGATACTGATATTCTAACAACGATCAATAATATTATCTTTATACTTATACTTTCTATGTTCCTAATTGGGACCTAGCTCCCAACTTTTTGTGTACCCATGGTATAGTAGGTGGTGATGTACTATTCAATTCTCATTTTGTCTTTGCCTCGAGTCTTGAGTTTGACTAAGTCACCTCAGTGAGAAATTCTAGTTATGAAATAGATATCTTCCACCTCTAACTTTAGAGGTTGATTAGCATGAACACATCATCGTTAGGTTCCCAATAATTGATGAGGACCTGCATTAGTGTTTTCTGATCCCGCATGTTGCTTGTTTCAAAGAACATTTTTAAGCCATATTTTCGGAGGGATTCCATTGCCTCCAGATCATCAATAACTTGATTATCTATATATTCATGATCTCGTTCTCTCCACTTGATCACCATCCTGCATTTTTGGATAAAAAAGAGTTAAAATCTTAATTTTTCACCTCAAATGGACTTGTATGCGTGTCACAATTAGAACATGTGCATATATACATGGTTTATTTAAATAAGGACTCATATAGGGCCTCATGTATGAACCTTGTGCTAAGGTAGGGTATGAAAAAGCTCACCCTTGAGTAAAAATTGACAAATCTAACTAAAAATTGAGAAAAACAAGAATCTAAATGGATGAAAATGGAGATATGGATGAGGCCTCTTTCTTGGTCCAGATGACACTTGATTTCGTTTCTCGTAGCTTCCTCAATCGCCCAACAAAATTCGAGGGTTTTTTGCACAAAAAATCATTATTTGGGTAAATTTTCAAATTATTTGGTAAAAAACTTGTATTTTTACTATTTAATCCAATTTCTTTACCAAAATTTCTACAGTTTTTACCCTGGTTATGATTTTTATGCCTAATGGACTGAGTTTCAAGTGTAGATGACATTTAATGATGCATTTTTTTAGGAAGGATCATCATGTCTCTAGATTTGTAGTGTCTTCAGCTAGGAGTGGTTGAAGATGTGCAAACCATTTGACCACGCCTTGCTAGATGTCATCCTTAGAAATACAGAAAGGAAGGAGTGACATTGCAACACCCTGGTCATTATTGGGATAAATTCATATGTTATGTAAAGTACATTCAAAGATAAGGTAACCATCATACATTTTTATAAGGACATGCATAGTGCGTTCTTGCGATGCGATGGCCTAGATGAGTCGATTATACCAGTCCTTGAATAAATCATTGTGTAAATTTTGGATGCAAGGATCCTTTCTCTCATGTAGTCACATGAAGGGGGATGCTCAAAGATATGTCAACTTTTGGTAGGCCATTCAAACCCTCCAGGGGGTTGCCAGAGTACCATCTCAAGTAGCAATAGAATCCAACTATAATGAAACTCCTTGCTTGAATTCTGGGCATCCAAGAAATCATCTATAAATTCATTCATCACATATCGGGCCTAGGCCATTTGAATCTTGATGATGCACCACTCAGCTGGTACAACAACCATGTATGTGCATTCTTCCTTGGTATATGTAACATCCCTAGCCACCCAAAGGACGTGGTACACTACCTTCAATCCCACCCTTAGAATTCTTTCTCTTACCGATACCTTTTTAAATTAATAAGGATGCATAAAAGAAAAGTTCTAACGACATGAACAACAATAACCAACAAGCATGCATATTCTAAGATTTAATTAAATGATAAATAAATACACAACATAATACATTCATATAAAAATACGTAATACCACAACAACGAGCACTTATCTTTATAAAATATGACACCAACTGGCTGTAGACCAAGGATGTTCCACCCAACCGTAGACACTACTGCTCCAAATATCAACATTAGTGTCACCCCCGAGCCAGGAATATGAATCCACAAGGACAGTTCCAGAGTGTTATTTGGATTCCCAAACTAGTGAACACTCAATCTCCCACAGGCTTTCCCAACACTCACAACAATCCAAGTACCCAACTCTCTTCTACCTAGCCTGCACCACCCAAGAGAATGGACCACCACCCTTCTTTGCCACACAGTCCCTTAGGCAGTCCTTCCCCTTCTAGGGTTCCAACACAATTGGTCTAGAATATCAATGGTGGAACTCTCAGGACTCGTAGCTATGAACAAAGATGGACATAGGCCAATGCATCTTAGACATGCAGGCCTCAAGCCATGGCTGGATTACACCAACGATCTCTACAACCAAGGATACCATGGCTGCTCTTCAATAGTTTATTTTCCTTTCCCAAGCCAAGACACAGATGAGAATGGATCAATGAGTGATAGGTAAGGACATGATGAATGAACGGGTGAGTAAGTGAGTGAATGAATGAACCAGTGATCAAGTGGATGAGTGAATAAGAGAATGAATGAACGAACAAGTAATCAATGAAAAAGCCATCAACCGAACCCCCCATTAGACTAGAGGCGGGTTTAAGTAATTTCATGGGGAATCAAGAACCTCTTGGCCTTCCCCAATAAGATCACATAACCGATCCACTCCCTTAGAAAAAAAGGGTAGTTAAAATAGGAATAAACACTTATCCGCTCAATCCCCTTATAACTCTAGTCCTTGTCCGTCTAGTAGCCAACGATGTATTTATTATTAATAATGATTAAAACATTACATGTCTTGGGCACACTAGCCTTTTAATAATTGTTTGGGCACTTTGGCCTCTCAACATTGTAACAATACATTATTTAAAATGGGGGTTCAAAACCCGAGGTGTTACATACCCTCCCCCTTATTTTGACACTGTCCTCAGTGCATATACAAAATAGAGATCAAAATATCAAAATTCATTCAAAAAGTTGCGGGTACTTCGTTCGCATGGCATCTTCATGCTCCTAGGTAGCATCTTCAAGACCGTAATAGGGCCACTAAACTTTTACCAGCTCTATAACTCGATTCCAGAGAATTTTGACTTTTCTGTCCAATACTTGCACTTGCTAAACCTAAAATTCTCCCTCCATCTCTTCCTGAATTAGATGCTAATCAATAACATGGTTAGGATCATGTACATATTTCTTTAGTAAAGAGACATGAAATACATTATGCACATTCATGGAAGTAGACAATGCAAGCATGTATGCAACTGGCCCTATTCTGTCCAATATTTCAAATGGACCACATAATCTGGCTGCCATCTTTGTTCAACTACCCAATTTCAAAGAGATTTTCTTGGGATTCACTTTCAAAAGTACATGCTCCCCTACTTTAAATTCTCTAGTTGTCCTATTCTTATCTGCATAAACTTTTTGTCTATCTTGAGCTGCCTTCAAATTCTGCTTGATCTTAACCATCTGGTCTTCAATATCCTTGAAAAACTTTGGCCCAAGTACCACTCTATCTGCTGGGTTGTCCCAATTCACTGGAGTATTGCATTTCCTGCCTTACAAGGCTTCAAAGGAGCTCATTCTCAATGAATCTTGATACCCATTATTATATGAAAACTTGACCAAGTGCAAGTAATCTTATGACTTAGATGGCTTATCCATCACATACATTCTCAACATGTCTTCAATTATTCAGTTGACCCTCTTTGTTTGTCCATCTGACTGTGGGTGGTATGTTGTGTTGAAGTTTAGATTTGTACCAAATCCTTTAAACAATCCCCCCCCCCAAAATTGGAGGTAAACTTTATATCTTTGTCTGAGACAATTGTCCTAGGTATCCCATGCAACCTAACAATCTCTCTCATGTAAATTTCTGCAATATTAGCTGCTGTATGTGTTGTCTTTATAGGGACAAAATGAGAAGCCTTTGTTAATTTGTCAACCACCACCAGGATTGAATCATGTTTCCTTGCTATCCTGGGTAATTTAGTTATGAAATCCATGGTTATCACCTCCCATTTCTTCTCTAGGATTAGCAATGGCTGCAGCAAACCCGCTGGGTGCCTATGCTCAACCTTCACCTTCTGACATTCCATACATCGAGCGATGTAATCAACAACATCCCTTTTCATTTATGGCCAAAAGAATTGGCTTCTTACTATTGTAATTGTTTTCTAGGAACCGAGATGTCTAGCATAAGGAACATCATGCATTTCCTTCAATACCAAATTCCTCAGTTCTCTAGAACTAGGAACATACACTCTATTCTTATGCATGAGTAATCCATCTTCCTTTATCTCATACTCCTTTATTTTTTGTTGTACATATCCTTGCTATAAGCTTTCCCTTACCTGTAGGTAATGTCGATCTGTAACAAGACCATATAAAATTATTCTCTTCAATTTTGATTGATGCATACTGACAACAATAACATGCATGAGATGCACTCTTCTACTAAGTGCATCAACAACTTTATTCTCCTTACCTTTGATATGATTGATATCGAGGTCATATTCAATAAAAAATTCCAGCCATCTTGTTTGCCTAGAATTAAAGGTTGGTTGTTCAAAAAGATACTTCAGGCCAATGTGGTCCGTCCTTAATTAAAATATCTTCCCCATGAGATAATGCCTCCACATCCTAAAGGCGTGGACAATGGTAACAAGCTCGAAGTCATGTGTGGCATAGTTCTTCTCATGTTCCTTAATATTTCTGGACTCATAACCAATGACATGTCCATTTTGCATGAGGACTCCCCCAAGTCCTTCCTTACATGCATATGTACATACCACAAAACTTTCACTTGGGTCAACAATCTTTAACACAGGTGAACTAGTAAGTAATTCCTTCAACATATTAAAATTTTCTTCACACTTAAGTGTCCATTCAAATTTTAGTTCCCTTGTTTTGCAAAGAAGTGATGGGATGAGCAATCTTAGAGAACCCTACTATGAATCTTTTGTAGTAGCCAGCTAATCCGATAAAATATCTGACTTCTTACACATTTCTGGGTGTTGGCCATCCCCTAATGGCTTCAAACTTCTTTGGATCTACTGCTATGCCTTCCTCTGAAATAATGTGTTCCAAGTAATGGATCTGCTTTTGACAAAAAGAACACTTACTCAACTTGGCATACAACTGATGTTCTCTCAAAACTTGCAACACTAGTCTTAAGTGATGTTCATGCTCCTCTTCAGACTTAGAATAGATAAGTATGTCATCCAAGAACACTATGACAAACTTATCCAAATAATTTCAGAATATGCCATTCATTAAGAACATAAAGACAACTGGTGCATTGGTCAGTGCAAATGGAACCACTACAAATTCATAATGCCCATACCTGGTCCTAAAGGTTGTCTTATGTATGTCTTCTTCCTTAATTAGTACCTGATGGTATCCTGACCTCATGTCAATCTTTGAAAATATCTTTTCTCCTCTTAGCTGATCAAAGAGGTCATCAATTCTGGGTAGATGATACTTGTTCTTTATAGCATACTTATTCAGTTGTTGGAAGTCAATACACAACCTCAAGGTTCCATCCTTATTTTTGACAAAAAGTACTGGTGCTCCCCAAGGTGAAACACTTGGACGTATGTACCCTTTCTTCAACAATTCCTCCAACTGCATTTGTAATTATTTTAACTCTAGTGTGCTCATTCTGTAAAGTGTTTTTGACACCGGGGCAACTTTGGGCACTGACTCAATTGAGAAATCTATCTCCCTTCTTGGTGGAAACCCTGGTATTTCTTGGAATACATCTTCAAATTCCTATAGTACCAAGAAATCTTCAAGTCTTGGCCCCTTGGTATTATCTGGCTCTTCCACATGAGTTGCATACAATTGACATCCTTTTCTAAAACATCTTTTCAGCTATAAGGCTGAAATATCCCTTATAGAGATGGGTCTTGGAACTCCTTTCACAATGTTCTGATTTCTATCTTCATCAAGACAGGTAAATGTCTTTCTATGACAATCTAGGATAACATGATGCTTGTCCAACCAATCCATTCCAATTAGAATATCATAATACCCCAATGGTATGATATTTAGATCAACACTAGTATTCATGCCATTAAGACTTATGGAACAACTTTTGACCATATCATGGATTCTCCTTTTGGTTCCAGTGGTTAACTGAACCAAACTTGATTTTCCAAGATTACTTTTGTCCAAATGTAATATATCCACTATTTTAGGATCAATGTAACAATGTCTTGCTCTTGAATCAATTAAAATAGAAACATGCTGATTTATGGTCTTACCTTCCACCTCAATCATATTGGACTGGTACTCTGCTTGTCGATCATCTAAAGCTTCATAGATTCTTCCCATATCTTCGACTATTGTAGTCTCTCGGACGTTGTGCAAAGTCTTCACTCTGTCCTTTCTATGTGATAAATCCTTGTATAGGTGATGTTATTTGCATCCCCAACATTGGATAGGTGGTCTTCCTCTTTTTCCCAAGGAGTCTTCTTTCTTGGATTCACCCTTAGCATACTGATCTTGATGACTTCTATTATGATCATTCCTATTGAAGGGAGGTTTGAATCCTTTCCTCCTCTGATCAAACTTCTCCCTTTTCTTATCCTTCCAAGATTTCTGTATGGATTCTCTTCCCTGTCCTTGTTCATATAGGTATTTAGCCTTCCTGATAGCCTTGATCAAGGTCTTGGGCTCATCATACCTAATATTTTCTTTATAAAAGGCTGACAATACACTTAGAAACCTCTGTATCTTTACCTTTTCACCGTTTATAAACCCAACATATTTTAACAATCCTAAGAAATTCTTCTCATACTCTATCATAGTCATTCCTCCCAGCCTAAGTTCGAAGAAATTGTGCATTTTATTGTCATAGAACTGCTCTGAGAGGCACTCTTTCTAGAATTACTTCTTGAACTACTTCCAAGTGATCCTATTCTCATTAACATGTTCAACTTTCTTCAGTTGATCCCACCACATTGCAACTTTCCCGTGTAAATGGTAGGTGGCAATCCTAGCTTCCAGGTTTGATGAATAGTTATGCAATTGAAAATACCACCTGAGTCCAAGAAACCATGATTCAACATCATCTTCCCTTTCTTTTTCACCATCAAAGGATGGTGGGTTGAGCTTCCTCAGCTCTCCTTGCAAACTATCCACCTCTTGTCTCCTTCTTTGATACCTAACAAGAGACACCTCTAGACTTCTTAAGGAATATTCATATGCATAAAACTTCCTTTCTGAGTAAGGAGGTGATTGGTGTCTATGAGCTCTTCTAGCACTTCTGGAATAACCAACTCTTCCACGATCATCTCTTCTTTCATGACACATGCCTTCTACCTCTTTCTTTGATCCATTCTTGGCTTGACTTTGAAATTGATTTAATATCTACAACACTCAAGCATTTATCTGACTTTTCTCCCTCATCAACCTCTCATTGTCTGCTTTGTAGCTGTACACTTCTATTTTCAAGCTTCTTACAGTTTCTATTAATGTTTCCTTCTCTCCTTTTCCCTTGCATCCATTGGACTTTGTCTCTACATTACCAACTCTTGTATTCTGGCCTTCGACCTCCTTATCATGGCTAGAGGCTCCCTCGCCTTCTTCTATTTCCTCAATACGCATCCTGCGTTGATGTGTTTAAACCCATTAATTCTGCAAAATGTGCAAGTGACCATTTTGTTAGAATTATGCATATGACAAACAAAATTTGTCAAACCACGTTACAGGTCCTTTTTCTTCTCAATTCATGAAGAACATATATGTATCAATATGCATCATATAACACTCCCATGTTATCCTTTATCCAATACAAAAATTTGATTCTCCACAGGCACTCCCTTCAAACCACTTCCCCACGTGACCATGGCTCAAAACTGCGACCAAATCCCTCCTGGTGCTTCACAAATTTGGAACCTTTAGCCAGGACTAGATCAACCATCCTCATTCTCATTCATGATCAACGATTAAGATCCACTTTGGGACTCCGTGCTTCAGGTGTTCAACACTTTCGACCCCTCTTTCCCCTGGAGTAATCTGTACCCAAAGTTTGGGATCAGGCGCCACACGTCCACCTCAAATCATTGACTCTAGTTCACTTCAAGACTTCGTCCTTTGGAAGTCTTAACTTCCCTTGCTTTCTTCTTCCCAAAACGATTCCACCTGGAGTTCATGATCTGCTGATGCATGTCCTCCTGCAGATCAATGACTATGAATCGCTTTGGCTCTTCAGGCTTCGGGAGTTCCAAAATCTCTACCTTCACTTTCTCTTGGAGTGCTTTCACCCAAAGTCGACGATCCATTGATGCATGTCTCTCATGGATCAACGAATGTGAATCGCTTTCGCTCTTCGGGCTTCAGGAGTTTCAAACTTTCCACCTTCACTTTCTCCCATAGTGTCGATCCTCTGAACCACTGTGAGATCTACTATCGCGTGTCTACTTAGATCAATGGTCAATATGTACTCTGGCCTTCGGGCCTTTGGGATTTTTAGACCCAATGTAACTGTAACATCTTTTTCCTACAGAGTGCCCAATCTCCAGACTGCATAGTCTGTCGCCACATGGTGAGATAGTAGAAGCAGACACATGGCCCAATCAGGATGGTGACACATGTCATGCTCTAACTGACATTTCAATCCTCCATAGGTTCAAAACTCACTGACACTTGGAACACATCCCCTATGTCCACGTCATCCCAGATGATGTCCGTGAGCCACGTCACTTCGAAATTTCGGGCTTCGAAAGATTTTACACTTTCCTTCTGGGGTCCACATCACTTCCAGGTGGCATCATCAGGCCCCACCACTTTGACTCTTCGGGCTTTGGGGCTTCAGGCTTCAGGAGTTTCTACACTAGCACTCTTCTAATTCTCCTGAACTCCAAATTCCCAAACTGGCCAGTCTACCGACATGTGTCTCCCTTATCATATGGTCCATATTAACCCTGGACTTCGAGACTTCGGGTAATTCTTTCCCTAGTGCTTCACTCTGCAAAACCTTCCAAAGTACTAAGTCTCCAAAGTGAGAGATCTGGCACCTCATGTCCTTTTTGATCAATGGTCTAGGTGAACTCTAGGCTTTGGGCCTTCAGGAGTTCTAGATTTTTGCCTCCGTCTTTCTTTCGAAGTGGTTATCCGTCGGAGTGTAGGATCTTCTCTACGTGTCCACTTTGATCAATGGTCTGGATCTACTTCATCTCTTCGGAGTTTTGATGTTCGAGAAATAACATGTCACATCACTTAGTGCCTTTCAATTTGTGGGGGCATGCATCAACGGTTTGGAGTAACCCACCTTTCACCCCGTAATTCTTCTGATGCTGACACATAACCCCTTGGTGAAATCATGGTTTGGATTATGGGACCATATTAGGGAATTAACTCCCATGCAACTTGGGTCCCCTCAATGCCTCCTCACTGTCGATCTCTCC
The DNA here is from genome assembly GCA_000966675.3 of Picea glauca. Lineage (NCBI taxonomy): Eukaryota > Viridiplantae > Streptophyta > Pinopsida > Pinales > Pinaceae > Picea > Picea glauca. Next base: position 7,257 of record JZKD02S1896493.1, on the reverse strand, counting down.
CCAACGAGATCTGACGGTTGTGACTTAAATTTTGCTTCACTTTCATCGAACGAACCTTTCTCACCTACCCTCTGATCCAACGATCCTGGATCTCTCTCAATCCCATAGTGGCGATTTCTCCCGAATTCAAAGGGGATGGTCATGATCCTTCTAACCCTTACATAGGATCTATGACATTCTAACTCTTGCGTAGATTCTACAACACCATTCCTCCTGATCTTTTCAACTTCACTGTTAGAATTTGATCTCAACCACGAGACTCTAAGCGATAGACCCAACCCATACCGGCTCGGTGTTTCAACCAAAAGTTATGATACCAATCTATAACATCCCCAACCACCCACAGGCCAGGGTACACTACCTTCAAGCCCACCCTTGGACTTCTTTCTCTTACTGATACCTTTTTAAATTAATAAGGATGCATAAAATAAAATATCTAATGACATGCACAACAATAACCAACAAGCATGCATATTCTAAGACTCAATTAAACAATAAATAAATACACACCAGAATACATTCATATACAGATAAATAATACCACAACATAGAGCACTTATCTTTATAAAATATGACAAAAACTGGCTGTAGACCAAGGACGTTCCACCCAACTATAGACACTACTGCTCCAAATCTCAACAACAGTGTCACCCTTGAGCCAGAGCTATGAATCCACAAGGACGGTTCCAGAGTGTTATTTGGCTTCCCAAACCAGTCAACACTCAAGCTCCCACAGGCTGTCCCAGCACTCATAGAAATCCAAGTACCCAACTCTCTTCTACCCAGCCTGCACCACCCAAGAGAATGGACCTCCACATTTCTCTGTCACGCAGTCCCTCAGGGAGTCCTTCCCCTTCCAGGGCTCTAGCACAACTGGTCCAGAATCTCAATGTTGGAACTCTCAAGACTTGTAGGTGTGAACAAAGATGGACATAGGCCAACGCATCTCAGACATGCAGGCCTCAAGTCATGGTTGGATTACACCAATGACCTATACAACCAAGGATACCATGGCTTCTCTTCAGTAGTTCATTCTCTTTTCCCAAGCCAAGACACGGATGAGGATGGATCAACGAGTGATAGGTAAGGATGAGATGAATGAGAGTGAGTAAGTGAGTGAACAGATGAACCAATGATCAAGTGGATGAGTGAGTAAGAGAATTAATGAACAAACATGTAATCAGTGAACAAGCTATCAACCAAATCCCCCATCAGACTAGAGGCGGGTTTAAGTAATTTTGTGGGGAATCAAGAACCTCCTGGCCTTCCCCAAGAAGATCACGTAACTGATCCACTCCCTTAGACAAAATGGTAATTAAATAGGAATAAACACTTATCCCCTCAAGCCCCCTCTCTTATGGAATCATAGCCCCCTATAACTCTAGTCATTGTCCATCTAGCAACCAAAGATGTATTTATTATTAATAATGATCACATTATTAAAAATTACATTTATTGGGCACACTAGCCTTTTAATAATTTTTTGGGTGCTCTGGCCTCTCATCATTGTAAAAATACATTATTTAAAATGGGGGTTCAAAACCCGGGGTGTTACAATATAGTTGCAAAATATTTTACAAGCGATGAACTGTGTAGCAAACCGAATTGATCGGGTGTTGATTTCTGAAATAAGGATTCTACGGCTTCCCCGGTGGTTACAATATGTGCCATATATTTATTTTTGGGTGAAATCCTTAGAAGTAAGGGCTTTCTATGGCTCTTCACCCTATATGGGTAAGCTTGTCACATGACATATTGCAACTTCATTGATGGGGTACTTCTTTCCTAGCCAAAGGTAGCCACCCTGCATTTAGGTTAGTAATAGGTGGGCACGTAGGGTGACGATTCCATTATTCCCAAAGTGAGGATAGTCCAATAGGGAGAGAGTTCTCTCCTGAAAGAGAGGCTGGGACCACTCTTAGGTGAGTGTTAGTGTCCTATCGTCGTCACTGTGAACGTTGCTAGAATAGTGGTTGAAGGCCAAGGTGGAGAATTGCTCAGAGTTGTGGGCATCGTAGTTGATGAACTAGACATCCTGTACTTGCCCTGTTTGGGAACCCATGAATGTTACATGTTGAGGTAAGTCTTATTCTTCTGTTTGGCGATCAATGACAACCCAACATATATTTCGGCCATGGGGTCTGAACGAGGAGTCCATGCGAATACTGTGCTAGGTGCTGGAAAAAATCTTTAGAAACAGATGGGGTGGATGGATATTGGTTATTGTTTGAATGAAACTTAGTTTAGGGGATTTCTTATGAAGGGAGGAAGGTGCATACAGATTGAGGTAGAATTAATGAGAAAGGAATAAAGTTTCCAATTGAGTAGTGTGGGATAGCTGGATAATGGGACAGAAGTAGTTGTAACCTACTTTCGACATGTCTATTTGTACCATATGTTGGCACTGCTAGCCTCGATTTAGCTAATTGGGAGTTGTGTGAGATTTTATTTCTGTCAATTGCGATACCATATGTTAGAGCATTCTTTAGGGAGTAAATGCTAGTTAATGACTAAGTTAACTGCCATACAACCTTATGTGTTGGGAAGGACTCTGCATTTATTGTTGGTGTACATGGGAGTTATATGATGTGCCAGTACATTGCAACAAAAACATCTCCATATTGATATGTGAGAGGCCCAAGCACACGGGGTTCGAAGCATGATTGGGGCATTTCCATACATGCATACTTGTGAGTCAGTAGGAGGTGCCACACATGTTTCCTACACCTCTCCATGCGGGTGCTAAGTAATCATAGAAGTGTGGTGGCCCCAGGTAGGCCACAATGTCACTTTATGTGTATCCATCATGTTTGTTCTATCCCTCGAGTATCAAAAATTAGGTAATTCATGTAGATTTTTTCTACGTGCTCAGTGGGGTTAGCGATGCTAGGATAAGCTAAATATTTTTTATTTAGTAGGGAGATTGTAGAAGAATATTTTATTTGCAAATTCAATTCCTTTTGTGATGTGATGGGGATTCGTGGTTCCAGGAAGGAATCCTTCTTTTGAATCCTCTTGTGCAACCTCATGACATATCTATGGCATATCTGATGTGGATGTTTTTCTACCCACTGTATCTCACAAGCACACACATATATTTGTATGTCCATGTCTAGTTTGAATCGTTCTCACATGGATGTTTCGGCTACTTTCTAGTTAGGATATGATCCTAGATGTGCATACCACTAGCACACAAAAATCCCTATCAGTACTGAGGAAACTATACGAGGCCACTGGTACTCGAGAATGCAATATATCCATGCAATCAATGTGTCCACTAGCACCAATCCATCATATTGATAGGATCCAAAGTCTTCCATGAAATCTTCTCCAGAGATATGTATGCACTACTTTGTTGAGACTTCATATAGCTTATTCTGCCACCTCTCCATGGCATCCTTAAAATCTGTGTCGTAATGTTAAGCCCTAAATAGTGGCTCATTACCCCTTAATTGGGGCATATTACATTAGTAATGTTATTTTATTTATGTCAGCTTTAGTCCATTAGTTGTAATTATACCTCCTAGTCTC
>JZKD02S1896481.1:572490-584852 GCA_000966675.3 Picea glauca | reverse complement strand
CAACACACCCCTACCTCTACCTCGGGTGAGACTTCATCTTCTTTGCAGGTGTTGCCGAAAGGGTCTGTAGTTAGGGTTTTGTTGGTGCGCTCTTGTAGCATTGAACCTTGGGTCTGCCCTTGTTCCAACAAGTGCTATAGTATTTCCATATCAAACCACTCTATGGCCTCACACATGGCTAGCTCTGCTAGCATTCACTTTTATAACAAGATTATATCTCATGTCTGCCTTGGTGATTTCTCGTAACCAACAACGACAATATGACATACCATTTTTTCTCACATGAATGCATTCAAAATATTAACACATTTATATGTCTAAGGTCCCCCACCTTTACCACACCAAATGTGATATCATCCACATGAATGCATTCAAATTACATAATTATACTAATGCAACATCAAATCTTGACTGCAATGATTCTTACCTAAATTCCCTTCAACATTTATTCTACATAAGCACACAGAATTCATACCTGTGTTGCCATCAATTTATTTGATGCTACCTGATCACTTGGTGTTTGATAAATTCTCATAGGTTCTGTTCACCAAACTCTCGATAAACTTTTTGTTTTCCTCATCTTATCTTTGTAAGACCGATTATCATATGCTATAGCATCATCAACATCTTTAGCCATGCTATCATCCATTTCCTTGTTACATAACTATCATTAGGCACTTTCAATCATAATAACATATTTATTTCATATATAAAAGCAAATTACTCTTAGTCTATAAGCATTCTATATATATGCTCAAACAATTTTATATGCACTCTACATCATTCTTAGTATGCCCTCTAGTGCATATTTATTCCAACTATATCTTTCAATTCCAACATTCATATGCTTTTAAACTATCAACATATAACAACTCTTTCAATACTAAAAATATATTAATAAAGCAACATAAAAGTTCACAAATACCCCTTCATTAACATGGCTTGCTTGCTAGCCATATTCATCATTGTTGCTACAACAATTGCATCAACATCCTTTAACATTTTGCATCTTTTTTTTTTTTAATCTTTGGGTTATCCTCAAATTCCACTGAATTCTTGCAAATACTCTATTTTCACTCCGATCATTGTTACTCCCTATTCTGAGCACTTTATAGCCAAGTCCATCTTAGCTACTTTACATTTCCAACCAATATATTATCTTGGTATTATTTTATCAACATCTTCTTCCTTTTCTAGGGCAATCTTGCCCAAATTTTACTTTGTTTGAACTTTCAACAGTTGTGATGCTATAGTTTTATGATTCCAACTTAATATTACTATTGTAGTCTTTATAACCACCCTCTTCTTTTTTGGCCATTTTGTTTTTCTTTAGCCTTGAATTCATTAGTTAGCATTCCATAATAGTATAATGATTGCATTTTATGTCAGTGTAGCTTCACATTGACTCCTCTAGAGTTCACTCTATTTTGCACCCAACCGTAAATTCAACTAGACCTTCCAACATTTCATAGAATTACAATTAATTCCTTCCATATTCAGATGGTCTCTTTCAAATCTCATCTCCTTTGCAAATAATATCAAACACATATATTCTTTCCTTCTCATATGTCTTCTTAATATTTCCATCTAGGAAATCACTACACTTCTTGTGTTCTTCTTTGATTTGTCATCCATTTAAACACTTGAAATGCACTCAACATTCTTTACATGCATCAACAATTCTCATTCATTGTTGTCATCATTCCTTGAGTGCTGCAATATCTTCCAACTAGCTTGAAATTCCACATTATGGAATCCCTTTCCATTATCTCTACCTGTCCATGGAATTTGTTAAATTATGAAATTCCTCTTCACTTCATTGGAATATTCTTTGTGAAGTCTAATTTTGTCCACCAAAGTATGGCATTTTTCACCCGCTATCTTGTTGCATGCCTCTTAGTCTTGTCATGGTTTCCTGGTTGTAAACAATAACTAGTTGCAATGGTTATGACTCTCACAAATATCTTCTCCTAATGTAGGTACCTTCCATACCTTGGCCAAATATTCTCTTGTGGCATATAATATTCAGATCCAATAAACTAGATATCCCAAGAATCCTTATACATGTCACCATTTCTTTGCTTCATACTATATTCAACTAGAATGACCATGCCATTCTCTATATATTCTTTTGTAATTTCAATTGCATTGATTAATTACAAGAAATATTCTATAGGCATTCTCATTCAAGACATAAGTTTATGGTTCCTTTATTCTTAATGAATGAACCTAGAATTAAATATGTAACAGACCTTAATGATCATCATTCATGGAATTTTATCACCTTGTAACTAGAGCATGACATAACACCCTCTCCTTGAGTATTCCTATTTACTAACAATACTACCTCATTGGTTAATGCTCATCTATTTTTTTATGGCCATGCTTTTGCATCTCCAACCGTGCCTCCACATCACTGCATAGGCAACATCATGGAATATACACAATCTTCCCTGTTCAATTTTGATTTTTGTATACACCTCTGTCATTTGGAACACCTTTTAAAAAATAACACTACTTCATAAGTCTTACCCATTTAATAATATCATTGTTCACTAAGCTCAAATGTCTTTTTTCCTGCAACATTCTGAAATATCTAGATGTATAATTTGAAATATTAGACATATTATCATGTTCTCTTGTGAATGAAATTTCCAATGCCTGTACTCATGGAATAATGGATTTTGGATTTTTTTTGCATCTCATTGAAAAACCTTTTGAATATGGCCAAATTATCCACTAGGTATTTTGATGTATGATCCCCTAGATCACTATAAAAATTTCATTAGTAATGAGGCCTTTGTTAAAAAGTACCACCATATTATTCAAAAACCTCTAAAATTTCAATCTCTGTAAATTTGGAGAAGAATTATCAAGTGGCCCTCATTGACACTTTTATGGCCCTCAAAAATGTGGATCAAACTCCAAAATTTCACTTGAATATGATATCTTTTGCTTCGATTATGGCCAAAATAAGTTTTTGGCTCCAGTCTTTTTTTAAAATATGTTATCTTCTTGCTGTGGTGGCAACTTGGTTGACATGGCATGGCACATGGCTGCTGATGTGGCATTGGTTTCTACTTGTCATCCCTTGGTGAGACCATGTCACTACCCTTGCCTCTTCAGCCGATGATGTCATCATCCGAGCCCCCCCTTACCTTTTTCCTTTAATATTTTATTTTATTATAATTTGCGGCCCCACCTATACNCAACACACCCCTACCTCTACCTCGGGTGAGACTTCATCTTCTTTGCAGGTGTTGCCGAAAGGGTCTGTAGTTAGGGTTTTGTTGGTGCGCTCTTGTAGCATTGAACCTTGGGTCTGCCCTTGTTCCAACAAGTGCTATAGTATTTCCATATCAAACCACTCTATGGCCTCACACATGGCTAGCTCTGCTAGCATTCACTTTTATAACAAGATTATATCTCATGTCTGCCTTGGTGATTTCTCGTAACCAACAACGACAATATGACATACCATTTTTTCTCACATGAATGCATTCAAAATATTAACACATTTATATGTCTAAGGTCCCCCACCTTTACCACACCAAATGTGATATCATCCACATGAATGCATTCAAATTACATAATTATACTAATGCAACATCAAATCTTGACTGCAATGATTCTTACCTAAATTCCCTTCAACATTTATTCTACATAAGCACACAGAATTCATACCTGTGTTGCCATCAATTTATTTGATGCTACCTGATCACTTGGTGTTTGATAAATTCTCATAGGTTCTGTTCACCAAACTCTCGATAAACTTTTTGTTTTCCTCATCTTATCTTTGTAAGACCGATTATCATATGCTATAGCATCATCAACATCTTTAGCCATGCTATCATCCATTTCCTTGTTACATAACTATCATTAGGCACTTTCAATCATAATAACATATTTATTTCATATATAAAAGCAAATTACTCTTAGTCTATAAGCATTCTATATATATGCTCAAACAATTTTATATGCACTCTACATCATTCTTAGTATGCCCTCTAGTGCATATTTATTCCAACTATATCTTTCAATTCCAACATTCATATGCTTTTAAACTATCAACATATAACAACTCTTTCAATACTAAAAATATATTAATAAAGCAACATAAAAGTTCACAAATACCCCTTCATTAACATGGCTTGCTTGCTAGCCATATTCATCATTGTTGCTACAACAATTGCATCAACATCCTTTAACATTTTGCATCTTTTTTTTTTTTAATCTTTGGGTTATCCTCAAATTCCACTGAATTCTTGCAAATACTCTATTTTCACTCCGATCATTGTTACTCCCTATTCTGAGCACTTTATAGCCAAGTCCATCTTAGCTACTTTACATTTCCAACCAATATATTATCTTGGTATTATTTTATCAACATCTTCTTCCTTTTCTAGGGCAATCTTGCCCAAATTTTACTTTGTTTGAACTTTCAACAGTTGTGATGCTATAGTTTTATGATTCCAACTTAATATTACTATTGTAGTCTTTATAACCACCCTCTTCTTTTTTGGCCATTTTGTTTTTCTTTAGCCTTGAATTCATTAGTTAGCATTCCATCATAGTATAATGATTGCATTTTATGTCAGTGTAGCTTCACAGTGACTCCTCTAGAGTTCACTCTATTTTTCACCCAACCGTAAATTCAACTAGACCTTCCAACATTTCATAGCATTACAATTAATTCCTTCCATATTCAGATGGTCTCTTTCAAATCTCATCTCCTTTGCAAATAATATCAAACACATATATGCTTTCCTTCTCAAATGTATTCTTAATATTTCCATCTAGGAAATCACTACACTTCTTGTGTTCTTCTCTGATTTGTCATCAATTTAAACACTTGAAATGCACTCAACATTCTTTACATGCATCAACAATTCTCATTTATTGTTGTCATCATTCCTTGAGTGCTACAATATCTTCCAACTAGCTTGAAATTTCACATTATGGAATCCCTTTCCATTATCTCTACCTGTCCATGGAATTTGTTAAATTATGAAATTCCTCTTCACTTCATTGGAATATTCTTTGTGAAGTCTAATTCTATCCACCAAAGTATGGCATTTTTCACCCGCTAGCTTGTTGCATGCCTCTTAGTCTTGTCATGGTTTCCTGGTTGTAAACAATAACTAGTTGCAATGGTTATGACTCTCACACATATCTTCTCCTAATGTAGGTACCTTCCATACCTTGGCCAAATATTCTCTTGTGGCATATAATATTCAGATCCAATAAACTAGATATCCCAAGGATCCTTATACATGTCACCATGTCTTTGCTTCATACTATATTCAACTAGAATGACCATGTCATTCTCTATATCTTCTTTTGTAATTTCAATTGCATTGATTAATTACAAGAAATATTCTATAGGCATTCTCATTCAAGACATAAGTTTATGGTTCCTTTATTCTTAATGAATGAACCTAGAATTAAATATGTAACAGACCTTAATGATCATCATTCATGGAATTTTATCACCTTGTAACTAGAGCATGACATAACACCCTCTCCTTGAGTATTCCTATTTACTAACAATACTACCTCATTGGTTAATGCTCATCTATTTTTTTATGGCCATGCTTTTGCATCTCCAACCGTGCCTCCACATCACTGCATAGGCAACATCATGGAATATACACAATCTTCCCTGTTCAATTTTGATTTTTGTATACACCTCTGTCATTTGGAACACCTTTTAAAAAATAACACTACTTCATAAGTCTTACCCATTTAATAATATCATTGTTCACTAAGCTCAAATGTCTTTTTTCCTGCAACATTCTGAAATATCTAGATGTATAATTTGAAATATTAGACATATTATCATGTTCTCTTGTGAATGAAATTTCCAATGCCTGTACTCATGGAATAATGGATTTTGGATTTTTTTTGCATCTCATTGAAAAACCTTTTGAATATGGCCAAATTATCCACTAGGTATTTTGATGTATGATCCCCTAGATCACTATAAAAATTTCATTAGTAATGAGGCCTTTGTTAAAAAGTACCACCATATTATTCAAAAACCTCTAAAATTTCAATCTCTGTAAATTTGGAGAAGAATTATCAAGTGGCCCTCATTGACACTTTTATGGCCCTCAAAAATGTGGATCAAACTCCAAAATTTCACTTGAATATGATATCTTTTGCTTCGATTATGGCCAAAATAAGTTTTTGGCTCCAGTCTTTTTTTAAAATATGTTATCTTCTTGCTGTGGTGGCAACTTGGTTGACATGGCATGGCACATGGCTGCTGATGTGGCATTGGTTTCTACTTGTCATCCCTTGGTGAGACCATGTCACTACCCTTGCCTCTTCAGCCGATGATGTCATCATCCGAGCCCCCCCTTACCTTTTTCCTTTAATATTTTATTTTATTATAATTTGCGGCCCCACCTATACTTGGTTGTCCTTTTATACCAACTGGCATGAACTGAACGATCGATGGGATAGGGGGTCACACTCTACCTGATCCATTCCACCTAATGCCTTATCATTAATTGATGGGATCGATGGGGTCCCATCTCCTATAGTCTTTGGCTAGTGTGCATGTTTCTTTGCTATAGATATTAGATATATGAATGAGATTTATTATGGGCCAATGACTAGCATGGGGTTTAATTTAACTTAGTGGTACCATATCTTATTATTGCCATGGTTTTTCTAGGGGAAATGTGTCACTCCCACAATGATTATGGGTCCCCAAGGAACCCTCACAAAACCACCTTCTTTAAACCCATACTTTCCTTTATTGGCATGGCCACCTACCACTGTGTACCTTGCCACCTATGCACCCCAAATCCACCTGGCAGTACCCTGATGTCTCAATGCCACCCTTCTATCCCATTCCATTGTTACGAGTCCACATCATCTTCCATGTCATAATTTAAAAAATTAATAAAAAATATGTATATTTTTTGATTTATTTTACTCCACATGATTGCCATGAAATCTCTAGAATCAATTCCTCTGGGCCGAATTTGACCTCTGGGCCTACCAATTCGACATTTCCAAGATATTATTCTATATAATTTCATTCAAAAATTGGGGATTATTCTAATTTTAGGATTTTCCTCAATTTATTTCCTTGAGGAATTCAATTGAATAGTTGGTCTACAACTTGTAATTGTTTTTTATTTTTTTCCAATTTCTCCTTGCAATGCTTCCATTCAGGAATATAGACTCTACCCCACACCATTCAAGAAATTTTCAAACCCCATGAATTCCTCGATTGCAACAATTACACAATTTTCCACATAGACATTTTGTCAAACACATGAGCTGTAACTATAAATTATTCTTAGCCATGTCAAATGGTTCTTGGCCCATACAACTCCAATGCTGTAACTGATCTCTAATACCACTTTGTAATGTACCCAACCACCCTAATACGCTGTTAGGATGGTGGGGTGCTCCAAATTTCTCCTACTTGCTCAATATTTTGCTTTGATACATTTTATAATATGCCCAACTCCCTAACAAGGATGTAATTCACATTACATAAATTTGATACCATATTTGTTTATTATCATGTTGTTAATTTAATTAATGCATACAACATAACAATGTAGTCTCACACATATGAACATAAAAACAATTCATTCATAACGTAACACCAATAATGCAACATAATTATACATAACAACATATACACTTATCTCCTGGGAATAATTCACTAATTGGATGCAGACAAAGGATGTTCCACCCAACCATAGGTTGTGTTGCACATAAAATTTATGCAAGAATCCATCCTCGAGCTGAGGCTATGACTCCATAAGGATGAATTTCCTATGTCTGGCTCTAATCCTCTTTCTCAACCCTTTCCCAAAATTTATACTTTGTTCATTCTCACAACAATCCTAATACAACGACTCTCTTTCCTCTTCATTCTGTACAACCCAAGGAATTAAATCCCCTCCTCTTCCATGCATTCCCTTGGACTATTCCATTTCCTCACAAGGCTCTAGTACAAACTAGATAGGAAATATCAATGCTAGGAACTTCAAGTATTCTCAACTGTAATTACTTGTCTCGATGGCTTCCATTTCCTTGGAACATGGCCACAATTTCTCTCATGGGTTCATGCCAATCAATACCCATAATTTCAATACAACATACTTTCAATTCAATCATCCCACACACACCCCCCAAGGAAGAATGACATAGTCTATTGCATAACCAAAATACATGCATTATATTTTCATGTTCTCAACTTAACACATGGCCTCTTAAGAAGCCCACGTATCTCACTTGGAGAACTTATCCAAGGTTGATATGGCTTAGGATGTCATAAAATCAAAGACTTAGGGTTAGGATAAAATATTATTATTTTTGGATTTGGCCCCCGTTGAAGCCCCCTCGATCCCCCTTTCATTCATTTATCGTGGGATAATATTCCCCCATGTTCTTGTCATTCCTTGTTTGGAGCCGATGATGTTTATTTTTATTAATATCAATGCACAATTACATATTACATTGTCTGGCCCTGTTACATTTATCATATACATATTTACATTGTTAATCTGAGGATCAAACTGAGGTATTACAGTGATATGGAGTCACAATTTGATGGGAAAGAGCATGGTAATATGAGGTGATTGCCATCTAGAAAATAATTTGAATGTTTGACTAAGGATGGCTAGGCATACCTAGAAGATATGACTTGAAGGTAAAGCATGAAAAGGGAATGAGGCCAAGGATGCTAGTGCCATTAGCTAGAAATTAATGAAATTAATTTATCTACAATTGTTTTTTGAAAATTCTAATTGCAGAGGTTCAAAGCTATGCATGCTCTTGATTATAAGACACCCGTTATCCCCATTTTGTGTAGAATCAAGGAGATTATGTCTCGAGGCCCTCATGTTGTAGATATGGAGTGCCGAGAGACTACATGAATAACAATATCCTTTTGCATAGATGGAGACCCTTCTCACCACCACAAATGTCGTATATTTTCACATGGAATCCATCACACCAGCTAGCTTCCGAGAGGGAGTGGGCCTTTCTCCATGAGGTACAAATCAAGTATTATGGTGAGTGCAATTTCAATATTTGAGGCATTTGAGTATGTTGTATCTTAGACCACTTTAGATTTCATGACATATGCTTGGACATTATGCCTTTTACCCTGATTCACCTTGGTGGTTGACATTGTTCCCTAGTAAGTGGTCTTCTTTGGGGATGGGTTTGCTACTAGGAACTCCCTTGAAGAGCCTTCATACCATTCTCGACCATACTTACCACTTTCCATCAATATTTCCCCACATTTCCTTATCTCTTGGGATTTTAGGGTGTATCGAATCAAGTAGGTGTTGTCCCTCATTCTATGGGAAGAAGGGGATGAAGACACATAGGGATTTTCGTTGGGTAAAATATAGAATGCTATGTAGAAAACCTCCTAGATGCTTCACCCAGGGATCACTCAAGAAAGAAATGAAACACTTATCTTTGAGAAAAGGGGGACCCACAAGAAATATGATTATAAATGCATAAAAGGTTAGTTGGAGGATATGAGGTCTTATCACGAGCTGACCTATCATGTTCATGGATATCTAGTGGTATGACATTACCATCATCTGGTCACCAAGCCAGGGTAATGGCTCTTAGTTGCATCGCCAAGAGAAAGGGGGTCTCATCATGATCCAACCTTCTCATTTCCACCAGGTATTTGTGGGTGACACTGTCATTATATGGACACCATTCTAGGGCAGTGGCCTTCAACTTGTCCTTAAATTTATGAAATAAAAAAATAATGGAAAAAAATGGGATTGGAAAAAGTGCATTGGAAACAAAGGTACCACACACCCTGTATGAAGGCACCCAAGAACAAGACACTACAACCCCTTGTATGTCATGAACCCCATGCCCATTGAGTATTAACCCTAACCACTTCACCCACTTTAAATGGCTTAGAGAGGGATCTATTGGAAACATTTCTTGACCTAGGGAAATATCTACCCAATAGGACACCTCGTTAACCCTCCCATATTCAAGATTGCAAGTCGCATAATGTCTTTGAGCACTTAATTGTTTGACATGGTAATATTTGATGCACATGCTTAGGTGGCTCATTTATTGACTTGATTTACTTATCATGATATTTTGACTTTAGATACTTGGAGGGTGTGCTTATTTGTATTTGTAGGACTTAGTTGGTGGATATTTTTGGAGAAACAAGCCTAACTTGGGCTTCCATAGAGATTGAATCCCATAGGTGGATGCCAAGGGAAAACATCATAGATGAGAGAGATCAAAATTTAGAGGCCTAGAATATGACTTGGACGACATAACTCAGCCCCCACATGCCAAACGTTTTTCCTAAGAGATGCAAAACATCACCTTTAGAGGCATGGCATCACCTAGGGGGGTTGGGATTTGGTGGTGAGGTTGATAAGCATTGTAACAAGGACGTTTTGATGGGTTTGAGGCTTAGACCATGAAGGAAGTGACTTGGATGCTTGACAAATGACTTTGGGAATCCTTTCTACACTCCTCCATCACCAATGACTTTCCCCTAGTGCCAAAACGTCCCCTAAAGGGGTGGCATCTTTATAAACTAGCGTTTTCTTTGTGCGAAAAGTGAAATTAAAGTGAATTGTTTAATATTACTTTGAAAAAAGGGGAAATATTAGGGTTTTTGACCCCTAGTATTGTGTTTTACCCTAAATTATGTGGAAAACTATCTTAGTGACATTATGTCTAAATAAGAGATCATAAGATCTCATTTTAACATAACTCTCCCACTTGTGAGAAGTACTTGGACTGAAATTTTCGCTACACTTGGAGTATTTTGCCTCTTGTGCTATGGATTGATGTCTTTTGGTTATGGTCATTGATAATGATGATGATGCACCATATCTTGGAGGTCCCTTATAGCTTACTGTGGAGGTTTACTTTGGCATGTTAAAAGGATTTTCTTGGATTGGTATGGTTCTTTACTTTGTTATTATCATTGGTGATTCAAGTTAAGGTTGTTTTGGCTAAGAATAGATAGGGAGTATAAGGATATACACCCCTATCCTAGTTTCCACCATAATTATAAAGCTTATAAAGTTGTTTGCAATGGTTTTGTTGAGGAAGTAAGAGGATTTACACCCCTCAATTTCAAACCCTAGTGTTGGGCGCAAGCCTATTTTAAGGAAGACCTAATTTTGGAGCACGGGCAATGAGTGGCAAGAAAGCAACATGCAAGAGGAAAAGCCATGTGGCGAGGAGGTAGGAAAGCCTAACCATGTTAGGTTTAGGGTTTTTGATAAGGATTGTAATAAATATAATCCTGATAAGTAGTATCAATAAGAACCTAGGAGGTCTAGGTCAGGGGTTAGTCATCTCGATATTAATGAGGATTTGAGAGACTATTGATTTTAATAAGGAGGTAGAAGAGTCGGTAAGATATATATTGAGGGTTAGGTCATAGGATGAGGATCCTAGTGTGATCTAGTCCTCCTCACATAGATTCCTTAACCTCAACATGATTGTATGATTGAAGATGTAATGCATGTAGCGCAAGAGTTTGCAACATATTAAATAAAAGAGAAGAGAAGACAAATCTTTGTGGACGTAGCCTAGGAGGGGGTGAACCATGGTAAAAATTGTGTTTTGTGTGATTTTTATTGAATGGTTTACTTATAACATCCCCATCCACCTAGGCCAGGCCATGCTACTTCGTAAAACACTCTGATAAGTTCTGAAACCAAACTTGCAGCACACCTCGAGCCTCCCTAGGTCGGGGACTGCCACAGAGAGAAATTTTTAGGTTTATGATATTAAAAAATGTACATACCCATCCATAGTCCCACTGGGCTATGGCACACATAAACTATTGTGGAACTTCATACATATAAAACTTAACAGACAATTACATTTTGCTAAAACAAAGATTAATGTGGAAATTATAGTAAGCCTATACATATAGCATATACATGAAAAAATCATAAATATAAGACATGTACAAATACACAACATGAAAATGACACATAATTGATGATTATCTTTTTGTAGCAGACCACCAACTGCGTGCAGACCTTCCACGAACCTTCCAGCCTTCGACCACGCTGCTCATTACTCTCAACAATGGGTCATCCCCAAGATTGGACTAAACTCCACCTGGGTAAAGGATTCCTAAGCTAGGCTGAGACAACGAGAATTTGCACAGTCAAACAGCAAGATTTCCTCCTAGGAGCCAACTCACACTAACCTCCTACAACCCTCCATTCCCCCCATGTCTATCCCCCCCCAGGAAGTGTGCCCGTTCTCTGCCCAAAAATCCTTCGGCTGCCCCACTTCCCTTCCAGGGCTTCAGAAACAAGCCATACATGAATTCTCAGAATAGTATAGATGTCGTTCAA